>VCJK01001379.1:9903-21752 GCA_024139485.1 Backusella psychrophila | reverse complement strand
AATTTTGAAAAAAAAAAAAAAAAAAGAAGCAAAAGGAAAGAAAAGAAAAGAAAACACAAGGTCTACATATGATACATACGATCCGAGAATATGAGATAAATTTACATGTGGGTATTTTGTTGCAGTTGGTAATATGTTGCTGGCTCAAGCATGAACTCATGATACAACGCCCCTAAGTAAGCCCTCTCTACTTGTTACAACGACTTCGGAACCACCAATCACGTTTACGTCAATGCCCTTTATCCGTCTCTGGGGGCCGATTTCAATCGGTGACGCTGCAGCGTTTTCTATTTTGCTAATAACTTTTCCTGTCTCTATATTCATCACGGTGATTTTGCCGTCCTCTGTAAGTAAAAACAAAGACGTGTTGAGTACATTGTAAGCCGTGTACTTTACTGGAATAAACGGATCCTCTTCTTCACATCTTCCGAATGTATGAGTCAATATCATGGATTCAAAACCAACAGGTGGTGAATAGGGTAAATACATATCCGACTTTAATCGTAAAGCAGGACCGCCCATTTCTTCTCTTGAATTCAAATCTTCTTGCAGCATCATTTGCAATGCCAGTTTTCGTAGTATTTTCGTGCCTCGTCTCCACCATGGAAAACGATGAGACCAATCCGCAGAGTCGACTAATTCATCACCTTGATCAGTATCATTGTCTTTGATTAGAGGGTGCCATGACGCTTTCAATAGATACGAAATATCCCACACTTTGATCTCTAGTTTGTCTTTGGTATTGTCGCTGCGGTTGTCGCCTACCGCAATCAGACGGAAGCCTCGTTCAGCCAGATAATTCGCAGGCATAGCACCAGTTGACCAGTACGTAGGCAAGACAAAGGCCGACTCCAATCCCCAAGGTCTCACATCAGGAAGATGATCTTGTTCAGTGCCATTATCATCATCATTGTCATTGTCATTGTCATTATGGCTCAAACGAGGCGAGCGCGGTATGGATTTCTCGCTCGATTTCCAAGGCAAGGTGCCGACTTTTACGCCAAATCTCCAATCATAAACCGAAAGCTCATCTTCTCTATAGCTTCCTGTACAGATTAGATGATTCAACTGCGGAGGATACTTGAAATGTATCATACAACTCACATTTTGGCCCAGCTTTATAGTGGCAATCATGTCTATTGGCGAGCTAAACCGTGGCGGCAATAAGGGAGTTGCAGGATTTCCAGGAGTGATGTGACCATTGAAATATTCCCAGATAACAGGAGTGCTGGAAGGATCCAGCAGGTTGGCATCCTTGGTGCGTATATCAAATTGGGTAAGCTGGACACATCCCTCAATACCGTCAAACAGAATGCCAATGCCAAGTAAAAACACAGTGTAACGAGCATCGTAGTTGGCATTCGAGGGTGATATCGTCTTTATCCAGCCCTGAAGTTTATCCGCGGTGGGATCGGGATTCCACTCTCCATCACTTGATTGTGCCCACGAAGTGTCTGAAAACAAAAAGACTTCTCTGCCTAAAAACTCGTTTGCTATTTTTACATTTGCAATGCATTGAGTGGATCCGTCCTCGTTCAGGCGGTACACCAGAATAAACTTCCAAAAGTCGGGTCTGTCCTCACTGTTGGGCTCGATGCCGTGATCAATAGGAATGCCAACAGCCAGCGTAAAAAAGCGTACTTTTTGGGTAGAAAGACCGTCCTCAGTAGGCATGCAAATGGATTGGATGCCTATTATCTGGCAAGCCAAGCGAGGCGGCGTAAGGTTCAATTCAAAGGTTCTTATCAATCGCCAGGATGGATACTCCCAAAACAATATCTTGTGTTCAGAACGTGGATAGATGCTGTTGCAGTTCTTCCTATGCTTCCCTGTTGCAACAACACCAGTGTGTGTCACAGAATCAATGTCAGTGACGAGTGGATCCTGGATCCAAAAAGGCTCTTCCTCTGTGCGTTTCGGTATAAAAAAGGCTCTTGAGCGAGAGGGAGGTAAATGACTTTGAAGTGGCTCATTAGAACTACTGCCAGTGTTGTTGTTGTTTTCGTTCACCCTTCTGTATTTGAGTTGAAACAGGTTTTCTTGTTCGCCTAGAGACAACTTTCGCTTTCGGAACTTGTCGACTTCTTCAACAAATTCAAACTGAAAATGTTGAATTTTTTGGTGCTGATTGGCAAGGTGAGTGACAAAAGCCTGCCAGTTAATGAGCTGGCCTTCTTCTGTTGTATAGTCAATGCAGTTTGACCACTGTGGGTAATTTTGCTTAAAGGAAAGATACCACAACTTTGGATTCTGGCTGATTCTATATACATTATAATGGCAAAATGAGTTTATTGTATTTGTAATGAGCTTGTCTTTGTTTATTTTATTTATTTATATATTTACCTAAAAAAACGAGTAGATACTTGACTCAAGTGAGTTAGTTGTCTACTATCTTTTGATAACAGATTATAAATGCGTAAAATAAGCTCGTCAGGAAGTTTATCCATTTTAATTCTAGATAAAAAAGGAAAAAAAGGCGAAAATAAAGAGAGAAAAGAGAGTGCTGAAAAGAGAGAGAGGGAGACCGAGACAAAAAGGTGCATAGCGTGACTTTTTGTTCACATGAAATATGGTTTGATTGTCCGCTACGATATGATTTGTCCATTTCCTTGCAACATTCTATTTTATCCTCTGTGCTTACTTTGTTTTTCTCCTTTTTTTACTTTTTATTTCACTACATTGAATAGTTTAAATACTACACTATATATATCTATTGTTTATCTATAAATATCAACTATTTTAGCGTATTTTACTATTCAATTGTGTTATGCCATGGATAGTCTTACTTCATACGAAAATAAACGGCCTACTATTCAATCAACAACCAATCTTCAATCTCCTCATTTGACTGCAGCTTCCCTATTGTCGGACTCACTCTTTCCTCCAAGAAAACCATCAACCGGAGAAATTGATAAACAAGAAATTGACCAAGAGAGCGATGAGGATCCGCTTGCTACCCAAGTGTGGCGGCTTTACACAAAAGCAAAGGATAATTTGCCAAATGGATCAAGGTTGGAAAATTTAACCTGGCGCATGATGGCCATGTCTTTGAATAAAAAACGAGTCGCTGAGAAACAACCGCCCCAACAAGAATTACCTAAAGAAACAGAGTCCATGGCTATTGATCCAAGCCATATGGCATCTTCACCACCTCCGCCCGATGATACCGTGTGTTTATTATCTTCCTCGGCTCCACCTTATATTATTGATTTTATGGGAAATAATGCATTTTCTTTCCAGACTTCACAGCACTCTGCAAATCAGTTGAATAGAAATGTCCTTGTTCATGGTTCTGCACGTGCATCATCACCACCTTCTGAAAAGGTAATTACTAGTTGTATATTGTATCTTTACATTTTGTGAATGTTTGGTCTTTAATCCATCTTGTTTATAACAAATATCAAGGCCAATCAAGTCAAGACTAGTGTTTTTTCACATGCCAGTAGCAATAGTATAACAATTCCTGTTGATCTTCCGAATGATATGGACATGGAAGAGACAGATTATAACGAGTTTTCATTTCATAGTATATACCCTCAAGCTATAGCCAATACAAGCATCCCTCAACAACAAAAAGATCATTCATTCAATACAAACGCAGGCGCAATGAGTTTCGAAGAAATCCTTGAAACATATTACTCTGGCGGAACTTTATTACCATCAAATAACGATAATAGTAAAAGTAGCATGATTTCCTCAACTCAAAAGTCACAAATCGGCTCAGCTCAACCCGTTGATAAATCGACATCCTCTTCGCCTAGTCTGTCGAGTACTTCATCTTTGAATGTTGGTAAGCAAAATAATAAAGGATATATTTAATATGTGCGTATGTGTGCGTGTGTGAATGAAAACGCACACATGAAAGCGTATTTTATAAATGCTTATATATAAATTATACATATTTAAAGTACATATATAAATTATGTACATGCTGATTTAATTTTTCCCAGGTTTAACCGAGTCACCTCCATCGGGTAATACCGCCGGTCACAGCATCACACCAACAATTAAACAAACAGAAAAAAGCATAAAAAAAGATGCTGGAATAACCCAATGTACAAACTGCCATACAACGACTACACCCTTGTGGAGAAGAAATCCTGATGGAAAGCCTCTTTGCAATGCATGTGGATTGTTCCTGAAATTGCATGGTGTGGTCAGACCACTGAGTTTGAAAACTGATGTGATTCGAAAAAGAAACCGAAGCGGTAGTGCGACCGCTACTACAGTTGGTACGACAGGGTCCAGTACATTCAATACCACGCAGCTGTCTGGAGGTGGTAGCATCGGTAGAGGCGTGAAGAGCAGATCATCATCACTAGTCCAGAATAGATTATATAGCGGAAATAATGGCGTGGGAAATACAATGGGATTGATTGGAAAGCGATCAACAAATGACGGAAAGATTAGCATTGCTCCCAACTTGAACACTGGCATAAGCATTGAAACAAGTGGAGGCGGATCTGGTGGAAGGCCAATTACTTTTGCTACAGCACAATTTGGAAATTCAACCATCAATAAAAGACAACGTCGCCACTCACTAAGCGATAAAAAGGCAATAGAAAATGATAAGGATGAACCTACCACTTCACAGCCCTCCAATGTAAGCTCAATACAGAACCAACAAACATCAAGAAGGGATCCTTTTCAGGTTTACCTCTCAGGACAGCAGGAGCTAAGTACAGCATTCGGTAATGGTTCAACTAAAAATAATGAAATATTACTCAAAGGTGCGAGACCCATACTACCAAATAACCAGCAGCAACAGCAGCAACAGCATATGACATCTAATCCACCTTGGATGCAAACACAGAGTAATATAGCACCTCTTGTTCATACCTCTAATCCGATGCGATTTTCTGGATTAACACCTGACCAACTTCAACAACTCATTCTCATGCAACAAGCAGCTGTTTCAAATTCTACCAATGAAAACAGTTCATGATTCCCCCTTCTATTTAGCATCTGTTTCCTGACATGTGAATCCAAGACATCTTTAACAATTCGTCTTGTATATATATATATCCTTATTTCTACTTCATTTGTTGTACTTTTTTTTTTCCTACTTGAATACTCATATCTTAAATATCATTTCTTTAAATAAATAAGAAAACCCGCTCTTTTTCTTTTATATAAATCGTGATATATATATATGTTCCTGTTTAAACGTGTTTAGTTTGAAATCATTTATTGAAGTAGGAATAGTAAACATCTTATCATCATAATAATGTTGTTGTTCATCAATTGTTTATTTATTTCACACATATATATATATATAAAAACTTACCACACCTCGTTGTTCTTTCACTGGGAAAAGAAACATCAGTGGTCTGATTTCCTTTCAACATTGATGATCTACAAGTAAAAATATTTTATTTCGACCAATCAAACTCGCTGATATGGGACATAAAGGAAAACAACTGGGCGTTTTTTCAAAACTGTGTTGAAACCACTCTAAAGTCATAGCAAAAACGAAATCCATCGTTTTTCATCAACACTCCATTCTCATCTTATTCATCATTACAATCTTTGAATCAAATTCAACATTTATCTTTTAACTTTTTATCAATAAACAAATACACCACTTTTATGTAGTTTTGATTGGTATGGTCAAATTTGAATACATATACTTCTTTTATTGTTTTATAATTATTTACATAGTAGTACTTTTTTACTTCTTGAAGTTGAATTGCTTCATGAGATGTGCTGAGGAGAAACTCTTGGGTCTTTCCAAACTGTTATAGAAAAAAAAATCAATTAGTATTCTAGAGATGAAACAAAAAAAAAACCAAGTTGTACTTACGGCATGCCAAGAGCACGATCCCAGATCAACTGAGAGGTAACACCGAGAGCACGAGAAACACCGAAGAGAACGGTGTAGTAATCTTGCTCAGTGAGACCGTAGTATTGGAGGAGGACACCAGAGTGGGCATCCACATTGGGCCAAGGGTTCTTGGTCTTACCGTGCTCAGTAAGAACTCCAGGCTAAGAAAAGAGAAAAAAAAAATTAGAATTTGATACTCGACTAATCACATCCACTGTTTCAACCCCACAATCTAAAACCATCCCATCCATTTCCCGTTTCTCCCCCAACAATGACTCCCCAAATACTTACAATGATGTGGTACAACTTGGAAACCAAACCGAAGAGAGGATCATCGGGCAAGTGCTTCAAGGCGAATTCACGCTGAGCAGTGTAACGAGGATCGGTCTTACGAAGGACAGCATGACCGAAACCAGGAACGACCTGGCCACCGTTAAGGGTATCCCAAAGATACTTCTTGATTTGCTCCTCAGAGGCATCCATACCAATGGAATCCTTCATCTTCAAAGTCCAACGAAGGACTTCCTGGTTAGCCAAACCGTGAAGAGGACCGGCCAAACCGTTCAAACCGGCGGCGAAGGAGAGATAAGGATCAGAAAGAGCAGAACCGACCAAGTGAGTGCTGATGATAAAGAAGGGTTAGCTAAAGGATGAAATAGAATAATTTTACTAGTTTTTTGTTTACTTACGTGTGAGCAGAGACGTTACCACCTTCGTGATCAGAGTGGATGGTAAGGTAAAGACGCATCAATTCAACAAAGTCCTTGTTATCTTCGAAACCAAGAAGCTTGGAGAAGTTGTAAGAGTAATCCTTGTCACCATCGATGGCAGGGAGCTTACCATCCTTGTAGACGTTACGGTAGATACGGGCAGCAACGTTGGGAAGCTTGGCAATCAAGTCCATGGTATCTTCAAAGGTAGGGTCCCAGTATTGGGACTTGTGGATACCCTCAGAGTAGGCCCTGGCGAATTGAGAATCGTGCTGGAGAGCATTGACAGCAAGAGCGAATTGGGACATGGGGTGGAGGGTCTTGGGACAACGGTCAATGAGTTCCTCAACGAATTCAGGAATATGAGCACGAGCAGCCCACTCAGCAGAGAGGTTCTTGACTTGGTCGTGGGTGGGGACTTCACCGGTAACAAGCAACCAGAAGAGGGACTCGGGAAGAGGCTCACCACCTTCTTCGGCACCAGGAAGAACCTTTTGGCAGTCGGGGATGGTCAAACCACGGAAACGGATACCTTCCTCAGCATCGAGAACGGAACCTTCCCAGATAAGACCCTTAATACCACGCATACCACCATAGGCTTGGTCAAGAGTGACTTCACCAAGAACCTTGGATCCATTTTCCTTCTTGAATTCCTTGACCTGGGCTTGTGTTTCAGGGATGATCTCAGCAAGACGCTCCTTCAAAGACTATATTTCGATTATACAATGGTAAAACGATTAATACATGTGTATTGTAAAAACAAACTGATTTTATATCGTACCTTGGTCTTGGAGGAATAGGCACGAGTAGCACCAATGGCGGCAGCAGGTGCGAAACGAGCGGAGGACTGACGAGCAGCAGCCTAATGATAAATGATATAACAAAAAAAGAAAAGAAAATTGTCAATCATCCCTGTGTATTGTCCCTATTTTGTATTTATGATTGTATTGTCCAATATTAATCTCACCTTGGTGAAAGAGGTAAAAGCACGGATGGAAGACATCTTTTGTGTGTTTACAAGGTAAAGAAAAACAAAAAAGAAGAGAAAAAAAGCTTAAAAAGGCCTCACGTAAAACGAAGCGTTTTATATTAAAGCGCGGATAAAATAAAATCTGCCTTTCAATTCATGATGATTGATGGAGAATAGACAATCATGCAGGGGGTCCCAGGTTTGCACACACATGTTGGGCACTAAAAAATATCAAACTGGTTTCCCAAGAAAGGAAATGACAACCCTTGTCACCAAAAAGACAGAGCAAATAAAAAAAAAGTTTTGTAACTCAATCTTTGAAAAAATGATGTCACGAGAAAAAAGAATAATAGAAAATTTAAAGATAAGATAATCATCTGGTGTAGCAACAATCCATCAAAAGAAAAAAAACTCTAAACAATATTCATCGTTATCTCCACAATCGTTCCGCTGTTCTTTTTTGTCGTTGTTGTTCAGTGAAGTGCCGCCTCCATACCCCACAGAATGGAGTCTAAATGCCTAATAGCAAGGCGGGATCGGCCAAATATCACCAAAGTATTTTCGTAGTTTTTTTATTTTTATTTTAAAAAAGCCCTTTTTTTTTTTGCTGCAAGGTATTTATGATTACAAATTGTAAACTGTTCCACATTTCTGTAACGAAAACAAATTTGATGTCGTCTCTTTATGGATGAGATGTATGTTGGACGTTACTCTACAGAAAATAAAGTCGCTGTGTTACGTATACTAATGACTTTAATTTAATTGATTGGCAAAGAAACCAGGGATTACAGAGTAAGCTATTATCCGTGTCTCACATAATCCAGATATCCATTACGTTATAGCTTCTCATCTTGTTCCTGAACAGCGAAACGATATCTTGGGCGAGTTGATAAAACCAAAGGATATGACTAGCATCATTATTAACCTCCAATCTTAATCCATCATCCATGTCAACATAAACTAGGTTTTTTGTCCACATAGAACATTGGGGGATATCAAGACTGCGCTTGGGGAAAAGAACTTTCTATTGCCACGATAGCATGGACTTTCTATTACGACGGTATCTTGTTTCCCCTTTTTCATCATGCACTGATTCAACATTTGTTTTGATAATTTTTTATCCATGTCGAACCAATACAAAAAACTAAAAGGAAAAAGAGTGAAGAAATCAATCGGCGACTGATAATTTGATATTATTTTAGTGTGATGAAAAAATATATAAATATATATATAAAAAAAAGTAAATGGATAGTTATAAGGGTTTATACAAAAGATGAAAAGTAAGAAGAGAAGAAGAAAAAATAAAAGAGTAATTTAATGGAAGAGTTCATTCTATGATTATATATATACATTATTTTCAAGTCGAATATACCTCAAACTCCTCCATCCACCTACATTCAACGTTTCATTGGTTAAATTGACACATCGTGTCACCTGAGCTTCATTTTCTTTCACACGCACCCAAGTAAAACTCTTAAACAAACACAAAAATGAATAGAAAGTACCATAATCATATGCATATTTAAATAACACCTGAATACTTTGCTTAAATATTAGGATGTGGCTAAACAAGCAAAGAAAAACACAAAGCTTTTGTAACAGCTTTATTTTTATTAGTCTATTCAGTTTAACTGTGCGTTGTCTACTACAAACTATACATTTGATTTTTTGATTTTTGTACAAAAAAAAAATAAGATTTCCATTCTGGAACGATAATAAAGATAAAGGGAAAAAAAAAAGTGGCGATATACATATTTGTTGTCCTTTGTTTTATCAAGTCTTACACTTTATCAGTTACCTATATAAAGAAAAATTATACGTTAGATATATTTAGATATCTATGAATCCATATTTAAAATAGTCTTACATAGTTGCTTGGTATCATCCCAATCAGGCCATTTGTCTTTTTCGCTTGCCACCAACTTCCCTTTTTTTCATGGATATATAAGGTTTCTCCTTTGGAAAATGATAGCTCGCTAGGATCGTCAGAGTTTCCATGATCTAAAAAGAAAGAAAAAAGAAACAAGTCCATTATTATAGAGCCAAATAAATAAGAGTTTTACTCATGACTAGATTCACACTTACAGTTATGGATGGCTGTAACTGGAATAAGATAGTCTACATTAGGCGTCATGAATATAGTACTTTCAGAATGAGAATTCATAAAGATGGGTACGCCATCATGAGGTGGAGGAGGATAGGAAGGGTTTGTATGGATGGAGGATGGATAAGTGGGCACAGGAACGTCCATCATTGCTGGATTACCATATACCATGGCAGGATTATGACTTTTTCGAAAAGTTGTGGTGTTTGGATAAGTAGCACAGTGATCCCCAAATGAACCGGGTAAAGGGATTTCGTGGTGAACGCCAAATAAAAAAATCCATACAAACTAGGAGTTCTATTTAGCTTTGATTTTTTTTTTCTTTTTTCAACAAAAAAGGTTTACCTGAGCAAACATCAATATAATATAACCAGAAGCAACTGCTGATAGCGATGCTTTTCCTGAAGGTAAATAGGCAACAATCTCATTGGTGCTGTAAGAAAAACTAATAGCGATCATGACGAGAACCTATGCAACATTAATAATTATTTGTTATTTCTACAAAGCTACTTTTATGACGAAAAGTTTATTAATGGATTACCACCGAGTAATATGAGCGAGTTGAGTTTGTCCATAATGTACTGCATGCAATTATTACTAGTAGTAGTTCAAACGATATGACCCACCATGAAATTAAATGAATGAGTTGACGTGAAGTGCACAGACCTACAAAAGTGACAATCCACCCTGCCTTTTTAATTTATTAAAAACCGAGAAAAATCGTTTTTTTTTTCATTAGAGGAAATAGCATTTGCATATAAAATAATAACTCACAACAGCCAATAAAGAACTTAGAACAGTAAAAAGATTACAAGTTGTATGGACCATCCGAATTATATATAAACTTGACTGATTAAAATAAAACAAAAAGTGTATATAAATAAAAGAAAAACAAAATAATCAAAAATAAAACAACTTTGCGCTTATTGCTTATATATCTGTTTATTGAATGAGATCCTTAAAATGGAAATGTTGCCTAATATGCAATGCTCTCCTTTCCTAGAGTCACCAATAAAACCTGATTATGGATGAGTAGCTGTACTTTTAACTTACTACGTTATCGTCATATTAATAAACCCCTGATATCATTTGTATACGCATGTACATTCTTTGAATGATCGAATGGTCAAAATAATGTTTGTTTTTAAAGAACCCAACATGATAGTGGATCTCTTTTTTTCCCAATAAGCTTTTTTTTCGTTTTATCGCTCAGGAAAGTGTTTGCAATTAATTTCACAATATATTCGTTTTTCTTTTATACAAAACTTGGGCCAGTGGATCGATATTTTTAGTTTTTTCCTTTCTTTAAAAAAAATGTTGAGATGTGTAGTTTATGTAGAAATTAGACTGATGATGACTTTTTATAAAAGTAAACTTAAAATGATTGCAGATTTTTTAACAAGAACAAATAAAAAAGAATTAAAATGATGGAAAGTGTTCATCATTTTTTGATCGAGACTGATGTCTCAATTTCTATTTGAACTTATGTTTTCATATCATTATATTTCATTGACAGTTTTTTTTAGCCTCATCAGTTACTGTAAGAAGCATCAAAATTACCTTCTTCTATTATTATTTTTTCTTGGCAAAAATTGCTTGAGATACCATTTTTTTTATCATGGATTCTTATCTTTTTCAGTATATTTTCGCATAGCTAGTAGGAAAATCTCTGATATTTGTCGCATGTACACTTGTGCACTATAGTGTATTAACCTCAGAACGCACCATTGTCTAGTCAAAGTGATTACCTATCTGGCTCCAAAAATTATAGGGTGTCATTTAGCAATATATCAACTTTATTTTATTTATCATCAAAGTGGATCGGTGGAAAAGTAAGTGAACTAATAATAAAAGATTGAGTTGGTTGTGGTTAAAATTTATTATTCAGTCAAAAGTAATTCATATTTTCGATCAGTTAACAACATCGGACAATAGACCTTCTCACCCTTGTCATAGTACTTGTCAAAAATACTTATGATAATGGTAAACAAAAGTGTTGATTTTCTCTTGTACATGCCAGGAGGAACAGTTTGGCTTTTTTTCGGTACCTTTCTTATTTTTAACTTATTTTTCGATAAATACATTATGAATAAATGCGACTTAGTAGCATGACCTTCAACATGGCAAATAAATAAAAGTGAAATTTGACCTTGATACACAATCTAAAATAGGCATCTAGATATGATTCGGATTACCATCATACACTCTTTACAACTTGATCTTTTCAAATATCGTTTTCCA
>VCJK01001374.1:71815-82046 GCA_024139485.1 Backusella psychrophila | reverse complement strand
AAAAAAAAAAAAAGATATATATGTAAACTATTACACAAGGTTTAGTCTGGGAGGTTTTTATCACGATTTGATAAGATGGACTGGTATCATTGTTTTTCCTTATGATATTAACTTTCTAGATTTGTAAGAGCCACAAACTTATTAAACAAGTTGCGCTATTTAGTAACTACCATCATATTCATGTAGGTTTTATCAAAAGGAGAATAGGATGTACAAACATAAATATACCGACAATCTGTCACACGAACCTGAGTAACTTTGGAACTTTAGAATGGCACAATCTCTATTTTCTTTTCAGAGCTTATTACTTTATGCTAATTGATTTTCGTAAAAAGCATCTGATTCCTCTGATAATTAGTTATGTTTATTCTATTTGGATTAAAAAAATAGTCTTTTTTAAATATGCATCTTGACAAAATTTCCTTTCCAAGTTTTCAAGGTGGAATGATTTTTAGCCTCATTTTTTTTTTAGTCAAGTTGATCAAGCCAACCTAAATAATAAGCCTTTAGTATTTTTTTTTTTATTATTCTTATTTTCAAAAGAAAGTCAACGAGAGAATAGATTTCTATATTTTTATAAGCAAAAGATGACAAAAATCGGGTGAGAACGAAAAAAATAGTTCACAATGAATTGGGCGTAATAAATAGCTCATATTGTTTCAGTTTCATAAAAAAAAAAACAATTACCTGAGTAAGATATATATCTCAAAAAATCTCTCACCTTTAAGCAGGAAAGTGAACTAATATAATGTACAGATCGATATCAGTTAAATCATCACCTTTACCCTATATGTATCATCCCGCATATTGATACGTAATGAAGTAGAAACAGGCTTGGTATATTTTTGTACTTGCTCAAAGAGGTTTCCTTTTATTGTTTATTTACTCATTTGCTGATCATGCATTTTCATTTCTCATAATAACGATGAGTCAAAGTAATACATTAGCCTCAAAGACCTATTTTCATCTCATCAATGAGGGGAGACTATTTTAGTTTCCGGGAAAATAGTTACATATATTTAGCCCCAGTTTCAAATGACTCATGTAAGACTTTGACATAGTACTAAGAGCATTACTTTAGTTATTAATGATGTAAATAAAGAGCTTGTATATTTACTCTTTCACTTGATGAATGGAATTAAGCTTTGTAATACCAAACATCGACAGTCACTTGATAAAATTTAATCATCTTGCTTGTTCTCGCATTAAAGATGATCTTTTTTTTTTTTTGACATCTTGTATCACCTTTTGAGTTGAGATTTCTTGGCTTTTATTTCTTCTATTCTTGCTATTTCTCGCTCCAAGTAGCTCTCCACCATTTTCTTTCTTTTTCTTGTTATTATTATGTCGGATTCCTTCTTCATAACCAATATCTACGTCTGACAAACAACTACTTCTACCACTGCTATACGATATGCTCCCAATATCTTAATCGTAGCTATCATTAAAAATAGTTACAAGTCGCTTCATTTGACAATTACCTTATATCTTCTTCTACTCATTACCACATTATACAACATATTTCACCACCCATCTTATTAAATGTAGGAAGCACTATCACTGGAAAAATAAACTGAGGCCAAAGAGGCCTCATAAGAGCCTGGTGAGGGCCTTCAGTGAACATTTTCAATATGTTGTGTCTTTACAGTAAACTCATCGACCTTTTATGATTCTCAGCCATGTTTATTGGAGCTCATATTCAACTCTTGAGACTTAATGAGAGCTCTTAAGGAATACAATGTTTGCTTTTCCGGTCAAGTAATCTTGTACGCTGAAATTGAAAACCATCTTTTCTTGGAATTATTATAGTTTTATACCCTTTACAAAATCACGATAAAAGTGCCAAAGTGGGCATTACCTTTCAGATAAGTGGACGTAAATATATAATTAAAGTTGAGCCATCAGGTAGCACGTAGTTTCCTTTATATTTTACATTTATATTGCTAGTTCAACCGTCTTTTAGCATCCTCTGAACCTTATACATACATCTTGTTGATATTCACTTAAATCACCTTTTAAGAAATCTAAAAAAGCTGAAACTTGAACATATTATTCGACTTTGGTAATAAAAGTCAACCTACACATATCTTGATGATATCAAGATGGATATCAATATAGTAGATGCTGAACTGGTTGTATGGATGCTCCTTTGACTTTTTAGCTTCCGATTGTAAATCATGCACCCAATTTATTTCAGATTTTCAATATTCCCTTGTCACAAATTTTTTCCTGTTTCTTTTTCGTTCTTATTTATTTATTTTTTTCCTGTTTTTCTCCCGAATAATGTCACAACAGCGTCAGAGCAGCTTTAGTCGAAGAGAAGACGATGAAGCTAATGCACCGCTTTTACCAAGAAATATTCCTGGTGCAAACAACAAGTCAAAACCAAAGCTAAACGCCTCTCGCTCTTTTCCTCAGCGCAACTCTCACTATGACACTTTTGACGCTCCTACAAATAAAGGAAGAACAAAACCAAAACAACCAATGCGTACAACAAAAATATCGCAAAAACTCAAGTTGTTTCCTGAAGATAACGACAACTGGAACCAAGAGGAGCCAGAGGAAGCAGAGGTTTATAACCAAATTGCAAAAATACCGCACGGTATTGCACGAGAAGAGGCCGAGATGCTGAACAAGATGGATAGGAGTGAACTATCTCGAATGACGGCATATTGTACAGCATCGTAGGTTATTTACATGTATAAATAAGTAAAAAAATAACATGTAATATAAACCACTTGCTTTCATTTAGTGCTTACCGAATGGACGAGTTGATGAAATACCTTCAATCGAAAAAGAGGACAAATGGCACTTCTCCAAAGCGGTTTGATGAATGGTAATTCTGCACCAAACACAAGCTAGTACAAAGATATTAATATACTTACTCACAACTAGTCTTTACACTCCCTATGCATTTACATATCCTGCTTCTCCTCCTCAGGAAAGAGAGTCAGAACGCGGCCAAACAAGACTGCCCGAAATATTTTTGTTTGATTACGGTGTGGTTGTATTTTGGGGAATGTCATTTAAGGAAGAACAGCGTGTAATAAAGCTACTTGAGCCCTTTGAAGAAGAAAAACTAGGTAAATAACTCATATTACTCATTTTGTTGATATGAAATTGATAAGCCTTTTTATTTATTAAACAAAAGAATTGGACGATGTGGAAACTGAAGAATTCCATTACTATTATAATGAACAATATCAACCCAGGTAATAAACAGGAGAGAGAACAATCAAAAGTACGGATTATTCATCGTTTGTAACTAGAATCTATAATGATATCATCACTTTGAGACATCCTTCCAACTACCTGGTCAAACTCACGATTGCTCATGCCATTGCACAAAGTGTCAAGATGACGCTATTTGAGAGATTGATTGATGATACTATTAATGAGACAAAGTATATACCACAGGTTATGGCAGAAAGTGGTAATATTCACATGTCAAGGTAATATCTATAACATAGTATGAAATATGGAATATACTGTGTCTAATCTATTGTTATTAGAACGGCCATCACCAAAAAGATTGGTCAGTTATTTATTATGCGTATCAATGTCAATTTAGTCTCAAATATCTTGGATACACCAGAAATATTCTGGTCTGAGCCTACGCTTGAGCCTTTGTATAGTGCCATTAGAGGCTATTTAGAAATATCTCAGCGTGTAGAACTGTTAAACCAAAGAGTCGAGGTCATTAGTGACCTGTTGGAGATGTTGAAGGATCATTTGAATAGTTCGCATGGTAAGTGTTTTCTCTTTGTATTATACTACAACATGTTACTGAGTCTATCTTGTTGTATATAAAAAGGCGAACAACTTGAATGGATTGTGATTTGGCTGATTGGAATGGAAATTGTTGTGGCCGTCATAACAACCTGTTTAGATGCATTCTCTTTATCTCACAAGTAATCACAATTATTCATACATAGAATTTCATATTCTTTTCCTCTCTCTTTTTGGCAAATCAATCATTAATAATAAAAATAAAAAAAGAAGTGCTATTACTTCTTTTTTCTTTTGTTGATAAATGTGATGACCATTTTTGACTTTTCAATACTTGAAACGGAAAGTAAAAAGTACTTTTTTGTACAACTTGTCAAGATTATAAGCGACGCTTTCCCTTTTTTTTCTTTCTTGTTTCCATTCTTTTAATAAATCAATGAATTCTCATGTCTTCATTTCCCATTGCAGCTCTGTATCCCATTTGTCTATTAAGCATTCCCTTCCTTGCAAGTAGCCACTTTTTCACTAATGTTGTTTTATCGCGTGTCGCCTTTCAACTCAATCTACACCACATTCCCTCTGATCCTGTAATTGCCACTATTGGTGCCGTCACGCTTTACTGTTATTGTGTGCTCGACACTGTATCCGTAGTGTTGGGGCTATTCACAGACCAAGATTTTCATATTGAAGAGTCCAAACAAGAGCTAGCAAAGCTGTATCCTCGTAAGTTAAACAAGCTGTATTCATTTATCAATTCACAAACATGTCGACATGATAGCCTTTGTTGTTTCTGGTTGTATTATTTTCATCAATACAAACCATTTTGACAACCTTAGAACAAGGTAAACAAACAAATCAAACCATTAAATTAAAGAGAAACTCATCATTATGCTTGTTTAGCTTCATTTTAATACAGGCGATTGCTTACTTCATCTATCCTATTGCTGCTTTAAAGAAGGACGCCAAAGACGTATGCAAAATGATGTTTAAATGTGCATTGGTCTGGTCGATTGTATATGCAATCACACCAGGCACCGTTAGACTTTTAATGAGGATGATGGAATATTATATAGACTACTATTTTTCAAATTCCAATCAACAGGTTTATAAAGTCTTCTAAGAATGGATATTATTATTATTATTATTATAATTATAGTTGTTCTATTCTAGTTGTATTAAATCAGGTTAAATGGCCTTTTTGGTTTCCTTTTCTAGAGTTGCATTTAATGCTTTTTTGGGTGGTGTCTTTTGCTGTTTGCCAATATACGCTTCAATGCCAATGGCTAAAAAAATCAACATGTTTAAAAAGCATGTTTTTAAAATGAACGTCTCTCCTTTATATGCATGCTTACCTATAAAAACCAACGCAACACCACTCCATTGTCCGTTTGTAAGTGCATGGTTGAACCAGAACACACTGAGCAACATGGTGAACAGTTTGCGTGTGACAGTCACAGTAACCAGACGAAGACTGCCATAGTGCTGAAGGGTATAAAAGATGAAGCACTGTCCAACGGCACCGCAAAAACCAAACAAAAGCACATCGCGAATGACAGCAGGATGTTGATTGAAAAAGGCGAGTGCTTGCTGTAATTCATCGCTGTAAGGGTGTAATAAGAGATAGCAGGCTGAATAGACGGATCCAATGACATTCATATAAAACATCATATGCTGTCCACTCACAAGCTGGTTGTATTGTCTAAAGATTTGGTCTTGAGATGCATTGGTCAATCCATCAATACAGAGATTAGTGCATAGCAAAAACAATCCCCACATTGAATTGGTGGCTGCTGCCTTCTTGGCGCTGGTGACAGGCTGATACAACATAAACATGGACACACCGGCAGTGACCAATGCAACGCACATGTATTTATGGAGTGGAAACTTGCGACGGTAAATCAAGACATTCATGATTAGCACAGGCACAAGCTTACATGATTTACCCAATATCATGGTGGGATAGTCAATGTGCTTCAATGCTGCATATCCAAATGGTGAACCAGCGCAACTAAAGAGAGCAACTTGTCCGTACTTTAAAAATAAACTGCGAGGTGTTTGCTTAATGTTGAGTTGTCGTCCGCATGCCTTTAGATAAATAAGCGCTACAAGCCCTGCAATCATCGATTGAATCAGATTCAATACAATAAAAAACTTGAACTTCTTTGGTGCGCTGGAATCGCCATAAGGTGTTGTGCTCACACGTTCTTGAACTACGCCCCAAGTCAAGAAACAGGCGTAAATCCCAATCACGCAAAGTGCAAAACGGAGCATGTTTGGCTTTATGAGAGAAAAAGGGGAAAACAAAAAAGAACAAGGAAAAAAAAGACGGTCTTAAATATATACGACAAGGTGTTGCTTTATGATTGGTTGGACTTGAAAAAGGGTTTCTGCCATGGTTGTACAGTCATGCTCAACACTCCCTTTCAATCCTCGTCCACGTGCCCGTTTTGCATGCTATTATTGTTGACATGTAGAGACCATTTGTTTGTTGGAAACAACTGCGGCTTTAATTATATCCATGTGCTCGTTGCCAATGCTAAAACTATACAAAACTAAGAACTGTAGACCTATAAACGGAGTTGGAATCCGTGACTCGGCTAAAAAAGAAAAAAAAAAGCCCTTACGCTTACATAAAGAGAGTCTTTACTCTGCTTGAATATGAATAAACTCTCCTTTGGTGCTTTTCATGCAAAGCACTTTAGTCCTGAACAAAAGGCCCATTGGCGCTCTTTCTTGCAACAAAATCAATATTATTATCCGCAATATGACGCAGATACAGGAGAGCACTATTCTTATCAAGAACAACAAGAAGACCAAGTTGAAAGAGAAGACGACGAAATGAGCCATGGTGAAGACATGGAGCAGGATGAACTTCACGATTTGGGCTTATCAAAAGAGACGATTGAAATTCTTGAATTCTCTGAAAACTATCGAAGACAACGTAAGTAACTGTAGTCGACTTTAGAGACACGATAAACTCATTTGCTCTCATTAGGCGAGGAAGAGCGTTTAGCGGCGGAAAAGGAAGAAAAAAAGGGGTCAGAGAGCTGGGAATATGATGAATCTTCAGTTCTTTATAGCGGTGGCATGGAGGCACCTGCCACTAGTTTAGTGCTGACAAAAAAAGAAAAGCCAAAGTCTGTAAGACTGAGAATTGAAGAGGATTTGTTGAATTCAGCGTATTTAGCATCATGTGTTGATAAAGACGATAAAGATATACCCATGTTATGGCCAGTGGTACCTTTGAAACTATAGAACAACTTGCTTTTATGGTAGTAGGTTTGATGGATATTATTATATTATATATATAAAAAAATAGCAACTGTTACCATAGCACAACAGTAATTATTGTTATAATGATCCAATTTTGGATATATCAATAAAAAAAATCTATTTATTCGTGTCATTCAAAGACCTTGATCCGTCCTTCTTTGAAAGTAAGGATCACTCGACTCGTGCCAATGCGTCTCCAATTTAGTCATTTGCACTTTTAGAATGCTTAAACGGCTTTTTTTAATTATTTACACATCATCTATAGTGGCAAACCTGGTGTCATTCTTGTGACCTCTGGTCCTGGATCACCAACTTGATGACTACTTTGGCAGATGCGTTCTCGGATGGTGTTCCTCTTGCTGTATTTACTGGACAGGTCTCTACCACTGTTTTAGGAACCGATACGTTTCAAGAAGGTTAGTTGTCTTGATATGTTTGTACATACTAAACGTTGAACTGACCTCGTTGAATTTTTTCTTGGTGGATATTATTGATATGACGAAGAGCTGTACAAAGTGGAATATTATGGTGCATGATGTTGT
Organism: Backusella psychrophila; assembly: GCA_024139485.1. NCBI lineage: Eukaryota > Fungi > Mucoromycota > Mucoromycetes > Mucorales > Backusellaceae > Backusella > Backusella psychrophila. Next base: position 74,502 of record VCJK01001374.1, on the reverse strand, counting down.
TAGTCTACCTGATATTATCAATAAAGCATTCACAATTGCTGCAAGCGATCGACCAGGGCCGGTTCTTATCAGTCTTCCAATAAATGTTACTGAATCCGTTTTTGATACCCCCACTAATACTACTCTTACATACCCACAAGTAGCCCCCACAAGAACCTTATCTGCCACCCATCTTAACATTGAAGCACGTTCTAGTCTTTCAAAACCCTTTGAATTAATTAATAATTCAAAACGACCTGTTATTTATGTGGGTCAAGGCATTTTTGGACATCCTGATGGACCCATTGTGATGGATGCCATCATTAGTCAAGACGAGGATTTTCATCCCATGGTAAATCCCGGAAATTCTCTGGATCAATCCATTATAGCAGCGAGAAATAAGGTGACTTAGATACTCCCCGTTGTAATTAGTTTTAGATTAAATGGTTCATTCATGTACAAAATTTAGAGAACACTGTGAGAAATTAAATCATCTAGATGTATCCATCTGGGTAATGCCCGGCTACATTTCTATTTTTAAATATTATGTGTACATAGTGATAGAGATTTTATCGCCTTTTCTACAAAAACTCTCTCTCTCTCTCTCTATCTCTCTCTCTCTCTCTCCTTTGAAGAAATAGGTACATCTACGTTGGAAATAAGACTGTGATGTCGGATTTTATCACTTGAAAATAAAAGTTACTTTATCTATGGTTTCATTTAATGAAGATGTTGACCAGAGATCTACATACATTGATTAGGTTGATATGAGTTGTCCCTTTCTCTCTCTTTTTACAAAAGAAAGACTTTCTCCAGTGATAATTTAATGAATCTAAATCAGTACCTTTCTACCAAAAAGTACATGCTAGCACAAAATTTAGGATTCAGATCAATACATCTTCCTTTTAACACTGGGATATTCATGTGACACTATTGAGTTCTTTTTTTGGAAAGCTCAAAAACCGGATTTGCGTTTCTAATTATCATTTTAACATTTGGGTAACAAACATTCAAGCATGAATAAGAGATGTAGATGTTACCAATATGGTTAATAAACTACGTGTTGCCCTCTTTTTATCGTTCTTTTCATTTCTCTCTCTTTTCTCTCTCAAATGGGTGGATACTCAAGGATAGAGGATGCGGAGAACCAACTCCATATCATAAACAGACCTCAATTTTATGAGCCTTACTGTGATGAGGCACTATCGGCACCGCCAAGCTACCAGGCCGGAAAGCGATCCATTTTTTATCAAGCCATACCCTATGCAGAGAGCTGGGATTTTCCTACAAACATGGTCCTTTTCGTACTAGGCTTGTAAGTAGATGTGTACCAAGTTACGTCCTATGCTTACCTTTTCATAGTGTATTTCCAGGTTTTTGGTGTACCAGTTGGGGCTGGGGTTCACAGAATGGCCCTTATGAGCGATGGTGGCGTAAATTGAACATTATGATGGCATGGATAAGTACCATTACGATCCTAGTTTTAGTTTTTTTGATGTTTGTCGTGTTGCCAAGCGTGAAGGTAGAAATACCTGATAAGAAAGGCCCAGATTGATGATCAGTTTCATGTTTGACCGAATTATGGGGTGAAATACTCTTTCCAATCAAATAAAAGATGTGTGCACGAACAAATGTATTTTTAATTTGTTTTAGGCTTTTTTTAAGTCAACGTTTGACTTGATGTGGTTCAAAACTGAGTATTAAATGATAAGAAAAAAAAAAAGTGTTTCAACGATAGATTTCATAAAGAAACTTGTAAAGATTACAGATAACTCAAAAGTAAAAATATTCCCCTAAACAAATAGATTGGCACATGTCAAAACGAACTTGATGAATAAAGGGGTTAAAGGTTCAACCAAGTTCATTTTTAATAACAATAATGTAATTTCAAATACTTTTTGATTTTAATTCATATCCATCATAGTTCCAAATCTAACGAAAGGTGATATCGCTTTTCTCCTTTTCTTTTGTCATATCGTTCGTTTGCCTTTATACAATTGACCGAATGCCAACATCTATTACAATATCTTATGACATACATACACTAATGAAGAGTTTCAAATGGGAATTCCTGCAATGAAAAGATACAATACGTCATTATGATGATTGCTAGTTGATAAGCTTAAATTAAAAAAAATCGCTCAAGTCAAGAAAAGTGGGGGGAGCAAAAAAAGATGGCAGAGAATGCGGTGTTTGAACATGAATGTGAACAATTCGTTTTTTTTTTTTTACAATTTATTTTGAAACCAATCTATATACTCAATTAACACTTGTCTAATTCAATCATGTACGGATCAGCAGCCAATTTTGGCGGAACACCTCCATTTAACGCCATGCCTCATGGCAATCCACCATTAAATAACTTTGCTTTTAATCAGCAGCAACAACAACAGATGTTGGCGTCTTCCATGCCACAAGCACCACATTCACAAGCACCACATTCACAAGCACAACCACAACCACAATCACAACAGCAGCAGGAAAAAATACCTGAACCTTTAGGTAAAAATGAAAATCAAACAATATGTGTCGTGTGATTTTTAATGCTCCCCTCCCCTCCCCCCAACAATCATTATGCAATCATACTTTTAGCATCAGCCTATAAAAGACAAGACGATGGACCCATCTTATGGTTTGCCGGTCCACCCTTGAATATCACTGAATCAAAACCTATTCATTCGACCGCTTATTTGAAATGGAGACGTGCT
>VCJK01001373.1:29453-40552 GCA_024139485.1 Backusella psychrophila | reverse complement strand
TTTTTTTTTTTTTTTTGGGAAAGCAAAAGTCTTATTTATATCGTCACCAGTTTGGACGGAGTTAAAATTAATAAAAGCAGGATGACATCGGCCTTTTTTTTGCTTTTATCACACAGTTATTTATAACGATGCGCGATCCAATGCCTCATGGCCTTCCAAAAAACTTTTGCTTATCAGAAAGAGATTGCAATTCTAGTCTTATTCCGCTATACTTCTCTAGATTGCCTGTGGAGAGGTGGTTAGATTGTAATGCTGTCTCCAAATTGATTATTGAGAACGCTACGACGCCCCAGAAGCAAGCAAACAAGATCCTGACTTCTTTTGTATCTGATTTGAACAAGATTAAATCTAACAAACACACTCGATTTAACTTGGCTAATTATTGCAGTGACGTCATGAACTACTACAAAGTTACTGACAACAAGAAAGCTTTCTACAGTTCGTATAACGAAGAATTAGATTTGTTCCAAGATATGAAACGACAACATTACTTGGCCCAAAAATCCGCCAATCTGGTGACAGAGCGCGCACTTTTAGACAACATCGCAAACTTGGAGAATGATGTACGTTCTCGCGAAAGAGGCCAAATAGATGAACCCTCATCGCAAAACACTATTATTAAGGAAAATAAGCATAAATCGGTTCTGACCAGAATCTTTGAATTCGGAGACAAGTTGCATGAGAGATACGTTCAGGATGATAATTTATCTGAGCAAGAAACTGATATAATGAAGTAACCTTCTTTTTTTTTTCAAAAGAACACTTGAACTAACTTCTCTTTACATAGGATTTGCTTATCATCTATACTCGATTTAGTAGACTTAAATCGATATGGACAAATACAATCTATTTTTAAAGACGACTATCAAAAGATTATCAGCAAGTACGGCAATATGTTCCCTCTAAAACCATACACACTTGACGAGAAAATAGATGCACACTTCCTTGTAGTGGCAGCAAAATGTAAAGCAAACAACAACTCATCCGATGCAAGAAAGTATCTTCAAAAAAATATTAGCGGTAGAAAGGAATTAAAAGTAATCGAGCAAGTCCTGGATATATTAGACGAAGAAAAATTCTTATTCCAAAACATTTCCAAAACCAACTTGATAACGGAACAAGACATTGTGAGCAAGATATGGGCACCATTATTGAAGAAGACCCTCTCTGTAGGAAACGACCTGGTAAGAACAAAACTCGGTGAATCTATCTCTCAATACTCTCAAGCCGAAAAGCAGCTCCAATACGTCAACATGAAGCATATAAAGGCATTTAAAGTTGATATCCGGTTTCTCTATGACTTGAATGGAAATGAATATGATGTTGGTGCTGGGGAAGCCGCAAAAGAAGCTGTTGATGAAGCAAAGATTTTAAGTGATAAATCCAAGCTTCTTCGAGAAGGAAAAGATGTTTTGGACCGCATATTAAACACAGTGATCCCTGAGGATGATGCCAAGGATGCGATAGGACATACAATTCAAATTAAAGGACTGTGTGCTCAAGTAATCTCTGTCTATTTGAACCCCACTGGACTCTATATTGCAAAACCATTATTCAAAATATATTTCCCCGCATCATTGTTGGATTTAAGTGATTTCCGTGAAGGCTTGAAAAACATTTTCCATTTTGCGCACTTATTAGAAGACAATGCCAAGTTGTATGAATCAGCAATGAACTCTAGAAAAAGAAGATTATCCTGCATTGGTAGTGATTACAGTACCAGAGAGTCGAAGCAACCGGGACATTCACTGCTTTCACCAATGAAACCAACATACTATACCCCTTCGAATGGCAACCGTACTTATTCAGTATTCAATCATTCAAATACTCATCAATCAATAAATACCCCTTCACCCGACCCTACTGTAGAAGAAAATGAACTCGACGCTGATGAAAATGGCTGGGTCTTAATGCAAGATGGAAAATGGTTTCATCATGAAGCTATGATTACTTTGGATACCAGCCCATATGAGGAATAAGATGAAATGGTACGCTATTTGGCAATCATGATCAAAGTTGGAATAGAAAATATATATTTATTTGTATATAAATGATATTTCATGTTTATTGCAATTATTGCTATACATGATCTCCAAGGTAAAAAAAAAAGAACCCTTTTTTTAATAAAAAGTTTACTTTTGGTAATAATGTTGTTAATTATACAGTAATAAGCAGCAGCTTTTCAATAAACTTGTACATCTTTATTGTATAGATTTACTTTTTCCTTCATGATAACGTTATATTCAAATCTTTTTATATATTTTACTTGTATACTTTAACTAGTGATTCTTTCATCCAGCTTAAGTCAAAAAACTTTCTTACTGATTTAACATAAACAATTGATGAAGGGAATAAAAGGCATTTAAAGTTGATATCCGATTTTTCTATGACTTCAAAGAAAATGAATATGATGTGGATGCAGGAGAAGCTGCAAAGGAAGTTATTGATGAGGCAAAGGTTTTAAATGATAAATTCAAGCTTCTTGGAGAAGGAAAAAAGATATTTTAGACTGTATATTAAACACAGTGATTCCTGAGGATGCTACATTCCCAAACAACCTGACTCTTTGAAAACGTATCACAAAGACAACAGCTCTTTATAGTTTGTACTTTAATTGAGATTATTATAATTCTAAGGGAATTCTTACTAGGTTGGAATTTGTATGAAAGTTACAATAATCAAAATATTATAACCCAAATTCGAAGACGATAATTAGGGGAAAATGTGTAATTTGACCTTACTGAAAAATATAATGCTTGGTGGAACTAAATCTGTTTCGTAGATCACTCCAATACAAATGTTTCAGAAGCGAGTATAATTGTTAGGCCATTAGTAAACGGGTGTAATTATTGGGAACCTAATCCAAAGATAACAAGTCATCATTGCACTGGGGGGACGGTGGTTTTTTTTTTTGGTGAGATGATCTTTGAATTAAGCTGGAAATAGAGAATTTACAAAGACAATTTAAAAAATCGTCATACGTTTCCCCAGAAGGGTTAAAAAAAAACTAATGCAACACTAAGACGAGATTGAACCAACGTGAGACTATTTCAAAGTCATTGAGATATATGGGCCAAGACGATTTTTTTTTCTTTACTTCATTTTAACTTTATTAGACAATTTCATTTATCCCACACCGATCAGACCACAATTTTTAAGTGTCAAGACTCAATAGGACATTAATAGAATAGAAAAAGATCGCTGACAGTCAACAAAAAGCATTGGTGATACGGTAAACTTTTTTATTTTACAAATTAAATTTGCATTTCTTAAGGAGTACATGATATTCTGGCTGCTCATACAAATGTATGTGTTTGTGTACATGGGGTAAAAAGTGATGGAAGAAAGGAGAAAGGTAATTAAAATTCAAGAGAAGTCTTTGCCTTCTTGGGTTTGCGGGTATTGATGATTGTGTCCATTTGATAAATGTTTGGTGAGGGCATTTTGCGCTTGAAAAAAAAATTGTCTTGTCCTTCTTCGTAGCATAGAAGAGCTCATAGAGGTTGATCAAGCGTTTAATATCATCCAATTTCATGATGAAACCAGGTAAATCAAGGATTGATTTGGGAACTTCAATACTATTAACTTCAAAGGCAGAATAAAAGCCACCATCATGTTGTTGGTACATATATACAATCACACGGTGTCCTATATCATGAAAAACTATATGTAAATATGTTTTGCAATAGCAAGTAACAAATACTAAATTTACCAACTGCTTGTAATAAGGCAACATTCTTCACATCTTCATTGTCAATAGTATTCTTGCCGAATATGCATAACCTGAGTAAATCTTGATGTGTACTAACAGTATTATTTTTCATATAATCCGCTTTCACTTCACAGAAGCCAGTAGAACAAGAAATTTGTCTTTGACTGACAATTCAACTACCACCATCAGGATATCTATCACCCGAAGACTCCGTTGCTTTATTTAGCCTAGTTACAGAAAAGCTGTTGGCGTATATGTTTTTTGGACGATCTTTGCGTTTGTACTTACCATCTGTACATCAGTTTCTTTTGGGGATCATGAAATATAGGACTGAGGACCGGATCAAGATAATTAGTTATTAATTCGAATTCTTTGACCTCTTCATTTATGAGAATATTGCCAGGTAACTTGTTTATACTATGTATTACATGTTAGACCTCCAAAAAGAAATATTTCACTGGGTCATGTATGTTGTACTTGCAGATTTATTAATATATCAATTATCTTGGAATCCAATGGGTTGGCAGCTTCGTATAAATTATGTAATTTTACTTTAAGTGCTTTACGATCAGATTTTTCATTTACGCTCTAAAAAAAAGGATGTAAGCTGTCAAAGTAAGTCAAATGTCACTATTAGATACTCACTCTGAAGATGTTGATTAGTTCAATGAATAGATTATTTTCCATCTTTATATCTTGGTCAACATATTTATTTAAGAGTTCTGTGTGAAATTCTTGAATATTGTCGAGTCCAATTACGTTTGACATTGCTTGGTCATGCTGGTCTTTTCGCAACAATACTGTGTGATATAAAGATCTAAATTGGCTAGTTTTTTTAAGCCACGAAAAATATCGATTTATTTAGCATAACCGTTGGAGAATACTCTCGATATGTTGTCGATAAAGCACACAAGTCACACAAGTCTGATATATATATCGAAAAATATATCAATACCATTGGAGATGCCCTTAGAAGATGACCACAGTTTTTCAAGATCCACCTTTAAGCCTGGACCTCGTTTTCTATTGGGACGCTTGGCAAAGAACGCAGTCCTCATTTTTCTCTCAAGATTAGCCTTGGCGTCACTAATTTTGTCAAATTGTCCAATATATGTGGAAACAAGACTTTGGTGGTCCAAGACAAAGGCTGCCAGAGTAGGAGACTTATGATCATCTATATAAGTTTCTATTGCTACGAGTTGGGTATTTTTTAATTATCATAGCAGTAAGATTAGGTGTTTTTAAAAAAAATTACCCTTTGATAGATCAGACATGTAGGCTTTTTTTCACTTAAAACGAGGTGGGGCCAGCCTACGACTGGTCATGGCTAAAAACATTTTGTGGAAGCTATAAACCAATCCGTTCCATTGTTGACCTTGTGATTTGTTCACGGTCATAGCAAACGCCAATCTGACTGGAAATTGCTTTCTCGAAAAAGCAACAGGTATGTGAGGTCCTTTGTCTTTCATTCTCGGGAGTTTGACGCTGAACTTTGCGCTCATTCAGCTCAACGGTTTCTCTATTTCTTTCTCTTTGAATGGCAGTGTGCTCTTCAAACTCTCGGAGAGGATTGTTTTTCGTCAACAAAGTTGAAAACACGCTGGTTTGAAGAGATTCTACTGAATACATTTGAATCAACATTAAAATTAACAAAAGTAAAAGTTTGCGGATGGCGATTTTGTTCCATTTTGTAGAGAGTATAAACAAAAGGAACAGAAAGAAAATATTCACGCTTGTATGGACAAAGAATATATCAGAGAAAAAACTGGGTTCCAAAAGACTGCAGGATTGAACAGCTTCCAAATTAGTATATCGTATCCTTATATGGAAGGCAAAGCGGTAATTGAAAGGGCATGTAAATTTAGTATAGAGAAATGTGTGATGTGTGATGAAATAAATCTTTTTGAAGATGGCAGTAAGTCAGAAGAAGGTTTTTTTTTCTTTGAGAAAAATAGAATTATGTCAAAACTATGACGTCGACAAAAAATTGGGGTATTCAAAAATCTTTAATGATGACAAATAGAGGAATCCAGCATAGCGTGAGGCTGGAAGGCTGTGAGGCTGGACCCGTTATGTTGGTACAAGGTGCGCGTAATACCCTTGGCCCTTTATTCGATGTAACTGGAGGCTATTGAAGGTTTTGGTTCCAATTAGTGATGACTTTGGAATTCAGCATAGCGTGAGGCTTGAAGGCCGTTAGGCTGGACCCGTTATGTTTGATACTAGGTGCGTGTAATACCCTAGGCCCTCAGTAAAACCTGATGTTTTTTATCATCTTGTATTCATCACGGTATTGATCATTGCCTTTAGGCTTTTTTAGATCATACGTGTGGTAAGCAGAAAAATATGAGAAAGACAGTTTACATAATCACTAATCACAATGTCTCGCTTTGGTTGCTTTATCTATTATTTTGCTTTTTGCAAACCTTCTTTCTTTTGAGGCCAAGATCAAGTCTTTTTCTAGCAAAGAAAGTATGTTTTGTAGGGGCATTATCACATTTGTTATACTTCAAGCTGACTATCTTTTATGACGAACATGATCTTCGCTATGGTATTATTAAATGAAAATCTTCTGAAACTGGTGCCACATTCTGGGTAATCTTCGCTAACAAATGGTATTTCGGCTGATACTTCCAGCATTCTATTACCTTACTTTTTTTACGGCCATAATCAATCAGATAATATTGATTTTTATCTTTCTCTTTTCTTTTCTTTTTTTTTGTATATAAAAAGTAAAATAATACGTTATCTCCTTTATTTATATTTTCCATTGCTATTAAGTTGCTTTGAAGAAATGGCTACGACATCGTTAGCACAAAAAAGCACCGCTATTAGGAATTCTAAAACGCATTTACGTATTCTAATAATCTTCTACTATTACTTTTAATAAGCAGGAAGTCTGCAAACCTTTCTTTCATTTGGAAATAGGAAACCACACAGCAACTCCATTGAGGCTGTTTTAATTTTTATTAAATTTAAAATACCTCTACTTTGGAAGCTTTATTCAAAACTACTTAAAAGGCAACACTTCTTTCTATCCCCAGGGACATGTTATACCAGCCTAATTCTCTATTTCCAGCTTAATTCAAAGATCATCTCACCAAAAAAAAAACTGCCGTTCCCCCAGTGCAATGATGACTTGTTATCTTTGGATTAGGTTCCCAATAATTACACCCGATTACTAATGGCCTAACAATTATACTCGCTTCTGAAACGTTTGTATTGGAGTGATCTACAAAACAGATTTAGTTCCACCAAGCATTATATTTTTTGGCCAAAATTACAAAAAGAATTGAGCTTGTGACATTTATTTTTGTGAAAACGCCAATTTCCATAGGTTTGACTGTACTAATATATATAATGGGGCAATGGAGACTAAAGCAATTGTTATTTTTTTTTTATTAATAAAATATGTATATTCCACTTTTACCAACAAAAAAACAGGTTAAATGAAACTCGATCATAAACTTCTCGTTTCTTTATGCGCAATGCAATGGTATTTAGACCACAATCAGATACATCTATCCAGTTCAATATGTAAATCAAGATTACATCATCTTAAAAAAAAATAAAGCAAGTAGCCAAGTAAAACGATAGTGACAAAGCGAAAAGACCCATCATTTGCTGTTTGAAACACACAAATAACTAAATTAACCTTTGTGGCTGGTGGTAAATCTTTGAATTTAAGTTTGTCACACAAAGTACATTGGTGCACTTCCCTTTTATCCATTGTCAAAAGGGATTGTACTATATTTCAATCATGATGTGATCAATCTATGTCCAACGTTATTAAAAGTTTATCTTTTCATAAATAAATAAAACAAAGATGCTTTATTATTTTGCTCAAGTGTGACCCTTTCTTCTAAACGCAGACGATCTTACATTTATCATGCAAGTAATATAACCATTGCAGCCCTTTCATGAATGTAAACAAAGGTATTTTAGTGATTTATTAAAACGCAACAGAGTTGTTTTTTTAAAATAAAAAAAATGAGGCACCTTAAAACAAAAACGATGTTGGTCACCTTGTATTTGCTTTAGGAGCCACCGCACTAAAAACGAGATGATGTTGTGTGTATTCCTGAACGAAATGAAGATTTATTTATATAAAACTTATTTGTTGTTATGGAATAAAATAGTGTAAAAATAGCTGCACCTATTCAAAAAGACAGTTTTAGGTCTGTTGAACCGTTTCTTGTTCATTACAATGATATCAGCCAATGAGATGAAACGAAATCACCATGCGATTCTTTTTTTGCACCATCTTGCACTTTTCATTAGACTATAAACACTTTCCTAATAACCTCGGAAGTGCGAACCCTCCCCTTCTCATTTCCAATATGTATTAAATATAACCTCTTTATCTATAAAAGAATGGATTGCAGCATAAAAAAAACATCTTTTTTAGAACTCAATTTTCTCTATTCCCAAAATTTTTTATATTTTTTTATGCTTTTGTCTTTCTCTTGTTTCGATCAATCATCCAACAAAAAGCACATGAATTAACTTTATAAAGCTAGCTTTTTTTTGATAGACAAGTTGTACTTTTATCCAAACGATGAAAGATTGCCAACAACCGTATTGTTTTGTGGCCATAGAAACACTTGATGATACATTTTCATCTAATTATAGGCCCTTTTTATTTATTATTTGGGCATTGCGTGTAGATTTGAGCAAAAAAGTATAAATAATGATGCTAATGGAGCAATATGCCAAAAAAACAAAAAGCAACACAAAACCGGAGTTTATATGTATTTTTAACTGCTGTAAAAAAAAAGGGGATCTTCATTTCCGATAAGCCTATTGTGTGCTACAACCAATGTTTAAGAAAGCATATTTATTTCAACTTTTTCCTCTTTTCTTATCTCTTCTTCTCCTCTAATTCCCACTTTGACCACTTTTTTTTAAAAAAAAAAATCTTGAATACCATTTTAAACCAGTTGTCCATTTTGTAAATTAGTTATACCATGTTATATCTTACAAATGACATTGGTCTGTTACCCTTCTTTCTACCCTTTGGTATCATTGGATTCTATCGATACCTTTGGTTTTTCATTAAGGTAGCAGCATGGCTCGTCTATCAACCACGTCAACCCAAAGAAAACCCCACCTATGTTGCCGAACGAGACGTCACCATCATTGTCCCTACGATTGATGCAGGTGAAGAGTTTAAAATTGCCGCCAAAAGTTGGTTAGCTTGTAACCCAAAGGAGATCATCATCATCACCGAAACAAAAATGAGGGAGCCGCTGCAGGATCTTGCCAACGAGGTCGATCCCACCAAAATCAAAGTCTTGACGGTGCCCAGGGCCAATAAGCGATTACAGATGGTTGAGGGTGTCAATGCCGCCACAACAGAGATCCTGGTGTTTTCGGATGATGATGCCATCTGGAAACCTACCATGCTGGATTATATCCTAGCATGCTTTGAAGATTTAAAGATGGGTGGTGTGGGTACCAGTCAAACCGTTCACGCCGTGAATCCCAATGGACACCAGACCATGTGGGAGATTCTTGCAGGCTACCGCCTTACCAGTCGTAACATTGAAATTGCCGCATCCACACACATCGATGGCGGTATCTGTTGTCTATCGGGACGCACAGCCGCCTATCGCACCCTGATTTTGAAGGATCCTGCATTCCAGTACTGTTTCACCAACGACCTCTGGTTAGGTAAATACCCACTCAATTCTGGTGATGACAAGTTTCTGACGCGTTGGATGGTATCGCATGGTTGGAGCACCTATGCCCAGATTTGTAAAGAGGCCGAGCTCTACTCGACGTTTAAAAACAACTGGCGATTTATCAAACAAGTGCTCAGATGGACCCGTAACACTTGGCGTTCTGATTTTAGATCGCTCTTTACTGAACGCTACATTTGGAAGAGGCACCCGTATGTGGCATTTACCATGGTAGATAAAATCTTTAACCCGCTCACACTGCTAGCGGGACCCATCCTGGTGGGTGTGTTTGCATCACTTCAGGAGCAGAAAGCAGGTCCTACCAACCCACCCTTACCTGCTTGGAACATCGCCATCTCATACATCATTTGGTTACTGGTCACACGTTTTGTCAAGCTGTTTCCCCATTTCCTCAAGCGGCCGTTGGATATCTGGGTGCTGCCGTTCTGGCTGCTCTTCAATTATTACTTTGCCATCATGAAGATTTATGCCCTGTTCACGTTGCATGAGGTGGGTTGGGGCACTAGAGCGGGTGTCGGGACAGAATTGGCTGCCGATATCGGTAGAGAGAAGGAATCCAATGATCATGTTGAGATTGAAATGAATGAAAAGGACGAAATGAGTGAAAAGGACGAGTCCAATCCTTTTGAATCACAACATACCAGCATCCGTGAACCTTATGAGGACCCTTTCTTTTCTGATCAACCGCCTCAATTGCCTACGCATGGCACGCATGGTCAAACGACCTCCCTTTTGTAACATAGAATAATAATTTAAGATTTTTTTTTTTTTGTAAAATAAAAAATAATGTACTAAAAACAGATTTTTTCTGCTGCATCCTTTTACACAAATCAAACAAGCGATTTGAGCCCACGTTTATTTGCTGATCTTTATAAACACATGTGCGTTTTTTTGTTGCGTTTTTGTTATGAGCATCTCCCCCTCTTTTGAAAGGTAGAAAACATCTAAAAATAACAACTTGATGAACAGAAATTCAAACTTCTGGAATCCACTTTTTCTGTCAATAGATGATGAATATGGCTATGTTCATTTAAACAAACTTGTTTGGGTCTGGCGACGCCTGATGGAATTTAAAGTGCCACTGAAATTTTATTTTTGGGTAAGACATTTCGAGGCACTTTTTTTTTGCTGTCAGGTATCATGACGTTCTCGCATTCCCATGATTACAATGGCCCACTCGTAAAATAACAAACATTTTGTTGATTGAAAGGACTCCAGTGAATTCAAGTTTAACAAACGTTTATTTACTTTAGTCTTTGTACAGGTGAGAACATCAATATAAATAAACCAAAAGCCTCTTCATTTTATGGCTGATAATTGAAAACAATTAATTTATTTGATTTTTTTTTTTTTAAAAAAAAAATTATAGAGCCATAATAATAATAAAAAAAGAATTCTTCTTTGGTGAGTTTGTTAGAGGTAAAGAAAAATAAAGTATATAAATCATCGAACCATATTTTCTCTCTCTCTGTTCAATTGATACTAGGCGTATAATTCATAAATGAAGTGCTAAATAGCACAATGAATGATACGGTTATAAAACTTGATATCGATTCAACAGCAAAATCCATCAAAGAGACAAAGAGAGAGGAAGAGAATGGGGTTTTACATATTTCTCAAAATGAGTCATTTGATGATCGCTCATTTTGTGTGGCAGACTGTCATGCAAAACGTCAACGGAGTTT
>VCJK01001362.1:9554-19965 GCA_024139485.1 Backusella psychrophila | reverse complement strand
CTTCTTCCAATTTTTTTTTTTTTTAAAAAAAAAGGTAGCAAATTTTAAGAGAACATCTTGAGTGATACGCCGTTAATAAGGGCTTAATTTCGTGACATTGTTTTCATTCATCTACACGTGAATTATATCAAGCTTTTTTATGAATCATTCCAAATCTTTAATTGTTTTAGCAGTAATTGCATATTAAATCTTCTTTCAAAGTCGATATTTATAGTACGCATGAAATATTTCATGTTCAGATTTGTTTACCATATTTTTGATTTATTGTTTATTAGAAATAAAATAGCTAAACGTTTAACATTGATAAAAAAAAAGTGTCCCCAAAACTTTCTTTCCTTTTTTAAACAAAGGATGGTATTTTGTAAAATGGTATTTTTAAATTTCAAATTCATAAAAAATAAAGATATTTTTAAATCCATTATCCATAATTGTAATACAAAAATCAAAAGTGATGATAAAAAACTTCTTAAGAATTCTACCCAGCGTCGTATTCGGTTAAATAAAATACATCTAGAGCACTTACAGGCTATCACATAGCTTACACATAGTTATAAATATATCACCGGAGGATTTTTGTCAGGAAGCTTATTGGAGAAGTAGAGTTATATCCTAACATTAGAGTACTTTCCTAGATACACTTTTTTTTTTGTTTGAGTTTATAATAATCAAATCGTGTTAGTCTACATAGAAGTATACCATAAATATAAAAATCCTTTTATCCAATTTGTGTGTTCATTGGTGACATTTAAAGTGGATTCCGTTGGTCTTAGGTAGATATTAAATTGGTGTAACTGGTTGTATTTGCTCAGGTCATCATTCCTTTAGTATACATTCATAAGAAGGAATCTTTTGATAATCTCATCCGATTTAAAGTTTGAGCATCAATAAAAGCACGGTTTACTTGAATGTTAAAAAATCTTTTGATAATCTCATGTTAACAATGCTTGTATAACGCCATAAATAACTTTAATTTATTTCAGAATTTAACCTGATTTTGATAGTCTCTGGCTAAACTAGTCATGTTGCTATATCCTCACAACAATACTCCTATTATTACCTCCGAAATTGATTGTACAGTCATCGTTTATTATACAAATATAACTTTTTCATTGGCTTTATTGCATATATATTGTAGGACTTGATTAAATGCCTCATGCAACGCCACCTTTTTTTTTTTTCAAACATATGATGTAGATTTTAGTTCATCTTCTCCCACAGAGAACAGTTCTAGACATATCTTTTACTTGTTTTTGATCTTGAAAATCATTCCAAATACTGTTGAGTCTCTAAAATATATATCCGCCCACAACATAATAACCTATTTGAGACTGAGAGGTCATTTCTACATTAATATATATTGGTGACAAAATGACATAAAAGTGATCTATCACTCTATCCTTTCTAACTTATTAATGTAATACATCTTTTTAAAGAAGTTAATTGTTGAAAATAGATGACTCTGGGAAATTCAACTTTGTAACATTTTTGCACTAATTAACCAAAAGCTACCCTCGTAGATCTAAAATCATTTAAATAATTTATCTTAATAATCCCGAATTTATAAAAAGCAGGGGTGTTAAGATAATACATAGATATTGGTACAAAGTAACAAAAGAATAATAGATAAAGGCATATGATCATAAGTATTTGATTACTGATAATCATTGTGATCAATCTAATTGTAATTTATACAGTTCTTGTCAATTGAAAAACTATTTGATAGAATTGTAAACAGTAAGATAACAGTAAGGCTATTATAGCTTCGAAAAGCATGTTAAAAAAAATCACTAATGGGAATTTTGGATTTTCAAAAAAAAAAACACTATTCATTTCTGCATGCAAGTAAAATGAATAAAGACATTCACCATCTTTTGTTTTTTAAAAGAAACATTGAGATTGATGAAATTAAACTGTGGATGCGATTCCTCCTTCTGGACTTAGTGCCAAAAAAAAAAAGATGAAATTAAAAGCTGAATAAATCAAAACACTAGTATTTATAAAAATGCATACATAGCATTAGCATGACCTTATTTACGTTGATAATACCAAAAAAAATTATTAAACATAATAAAATATATAAAAGACGATGATAAGCGCCATTCTTCCTAACAAAAAAGTGTAGTAGTTGCTACTTCTTCAAGACTTCAATTTTTGTAAAAAGGATAGTCAGTATAACCTACTTCGCCAGGGGTACCATAAAATGTGCTTCGATTGTATTTATTAAGAGGCCATCCGTTACGAAGACGCTCTGCTAAGTCTGGGTTTGCAATGAACGAGCGACCAAAAGCAATAAGATCACCATGTTTTTCAGCTGTATCAAATGCTGACTGCACATCATGAGTATACGGTCCTGCTGAAATGAATACACCATTCCATTGTTTTCGGAATGGATCCAGTGTATTTTCGGTTTCAACGTTTTTGTCAATAGCAATATCACCACGAGCATCGAGAAAATGGGCGTAGCTTAGACGTGGATGCTTTAACTGAAGCACTTTTAACAAGTGACCCCACGTATCATAAGGTGTAGCATCACCTATATCTCGAAAGACGCCAAACGGAGAGAATCGAATGCCCGTGCGTTCTGCACCAATTGCTTCTACCACTGCATCTACAACCTCCAAGGTAAATCTTGTACGGTTTTCAATACTTCCGCCATAAATATCGGTACGTATGTTACTTGTAGAGTTGATAAACTCATCCAATAAGTATCCATTGGCAGCATGAACCTCCACACCGTCAAAACCGGCTTCGATGGCGTTCAATGCAGACTGCTTGAATTCTTGTGTTACTTGTTTGATTTCAGGAATAGTCAAAGCATGAGGGACCTCATAAGGTACGCCGGTAAATTCGTTACCTCGGATCGGAATACCTGAGGAGGAGAGAGGAGGGCGACCAGCACGGCTCGATGAGACAGCAGTGCGTCCGGGATGCCAAATCTGGACATAGATGATGCCTCCCTTTTTATGTACCGCATCTGTCACTTTTCTCCATGCGTCAATTTGTTCTTTTGTGAAAATACCTGGCACTTTGGGACCTGCTCCCGCTTCTGCGCTGATGACAGTTCCCTCGGTAATCAAAAGACCTCCATCCGAAGCCCTTTGGGAGTAGTACGTTGTCATCAAGTCAGTTGGAACATTTGTTTCTGTGGTAGATTTCATGCGTGTTAAAGGTGCCAAAACTACATGATGCTTTAATTCTTTTGCTCCAAGTTTTAATGGTGTAAAAAGTGCAGCTGAAGACATTTTTTATGGAGATAGAAATGTATTATGATAATTACTTGAAAAGTGATAGAAGAAGATGACCTTATATATGTATCTTTTTTTTTATATGTGTCGATGCTGATAAATCAAAACTATATTATTAATTTCAACATTAATAATTATTATGTTGATAGGAGTATGTGTCGATATGTGTGGATTATAACGCCATTTGTTATTTAAAAAAAAGTGTGACTTTTTTATCTTTATAATGGTTTCTACAAGTCATTTTTACCTCTAATGACTATTCATTTAATTACTACTGCATATTAGAATCTTTATATTATATACTTACAATAAATAATTACATCAAAGCCATTCATATCTAATGAACTTGATTTTTGTTTTGTTCATTAGATAGAAAGCTTGGTATGACTAATTACATTATTTATGTTTACCATCATATGACTCCAGTAAAACCACTGGAGAGTCATCAGTACCGAAAAAAAGTGATAAGTTATGTTTCACCAAGTCAAAGAGAAAACACTGCGCAGGTGCTCTATGACCCCCCCCTTTTTTTTTGTTCATGAGCCTGTCAAAGTGAAGTGCTTCAGTAGTAAAAAAAAAAAAGACTACGTCACCATTTTAAAAATCACCAATGGTCATCAGGAACCCTTTTGAAAATTATGCTTTGAAAAAAAAACCCATTTGTTTCATTGTTAAACAAACAAAGAGAGACATTCCTTGTCCATAAATATATAATAGACATTAGCCTTTTTGGTCTCTCTTTCCCTCTCTTTGTCCTTCATATACTCGCATCAAGTTGAATACTCAACCAAATCAAAGGTAACATTACCAAAAGGAAATAATGCGATTTTAGTAAATTGGTTTGTAGCAAATGATACGTTTAGTTGCTCTATTTTTATTGGCATTGTTGATTGTCATGGTAGAATGTGAAAAGATCAAATGTCCACCAGGTCCAAGTTATATTAGATGCAGAGCTCCATATTGGCCTTGTGGAGATCGCTGTGAGCTACCCGATAATATTGAACACTAAAAACCTATTCATAACTCCTAACACCCTAACATAAACAAATAAATGATTTTTTCGTTTTACCGTGTTTTAATGGGGGGCACTTACTGTATGAGCAAAGCCATACCACCAAACCAATAATCCAATTATAATACAAATAACAATAGAAATAAAAAAACAACACCATTTTTTCTAATACAAACATGTATCAGCATTTCTCTTTGTAACACTATTTTAAAATACTTTACAGCACGAGTCGCTTTTGCAGACCGGATTGCCTTTGTTAAGAATGTTCTACCCTGTTCAAGGTGTACTTTTGCGACACTAGAGTAGCTTTCGATTTTTTCCAATTGATGTCCCTGTTGCTCTACCATCATGGACATGTCCATAAATAACTGATGCAGTTCTACAATTGTCTTTTCAATATGTTTAATATCCTCGTGTCTTGTTTGAACTTCGGATAAGACGGCTTTTGCTTGGGTATGTTTATTTCCTATCAGCTATAGAAGTAATGAGAATATTGGAGAGAGGGGGAGGAGGAGCATTTGCTTGTAAATACCGATTGTGCAAATATTTGTGTTGGCTCATCAGAGTCAATTAAATCATCAATCTCCTCCTGTGACACATCAGGTTTAACTAAAAATATTCTTTAGCATAGAACAATTTTTGTTTTGTTTATACATACCGATTCGAACTTGACGTTCCATCTGTTGTCGATATTTCGACTGATAGTTACGCTCTACATCTTGGTAGCGCTGAATAGAACCCAAAAACCGTTTCCTTAAAGCACTGGTCTATTATAACAATAATAATATCAATATATTTTGGGTTCAGCAGCAATAAAGGGGAGAAGACTTAAATCACCTGTGTTTTGCGCATTTCAGTATCTGAATCCTTTAATAATTGTCCATTTAAGGTTTCCAATTCTATATTATAATTAAGTAGGTTTGTAATAAGGGAGCACGGTATCCTTACCTTGGATATGTTGCTTTAAATGCTGATTCTTATTCCGTATCTGGCATTTATTCAACTCCAACTGGTTGGAAACCTGCTTGTATTTTTGTTCGTTAAAGCTTGACAAGATGATGGTGTGCAACTCATCCACTTGGTTGATCATGGAATTGATATCATTCAAATCACTTTTTAATCCATCAATCTATATTTATTTAAGCACATAGAATCGGAAATGACACCTTGTAGTCTTATTTACGTACATATTTAAAAAAGCCTTCCATCGTAACTGTATCATGAATACTTATCAAATCATGATGCCCTTCTTCCATTTTCTTTTCTGTTATTAGCTCTCTCCTCTCATCCTCTTCTTCTACCTCTACGTCTATTTGGGGCTTTGAATGAGTTTGTTGATATTGTCCTGGTCTTCGAGGAGGCCCAAACTCATTACTATTAGAATAAGAAATGAATATAATTTTTTGATGATTGATTCATAGCCAAAATATACTATACCTGTTGTTCTAAAGAAAGTAATATGATGATTAGTTGTGTCTAGAATTGATAAATGAAATAAAACATGAATAGATGATTAAACATACTTGTAATGGTTCGGTATTTTTTAATTCCTCTATTCTATCTCTGCTGAACGAAAAAGACATTTTCTTTCCAATTGCTCTATTTTGATAATAAAGATGAGGATGAAACAACGAAAGAAGGAAAGAAGATTAGAGAATGCTTTTATTTGTACTTTGGAATTTCATGATCTCGCATCCAAGTTGGGTTAATTTATTCAAGAATGTGACTGTTTACAACAAAGTTGGCAAAAAGATAAACATACAAGCTACCAAAATGAATAGACTCACACCTACACACTCTTTCTTTTCTCTTTTAGATAAATTAATATGTCAGGTTTTAAAAGACCACAAAGACGCAAGCCAAAAAAAGATATAGTTCCTGAACGTAGTTATTCTGTGGAGGAACTTGTACAGCAAAAGAAGAGAAGAATAGAACGACAAGAAAACAATGCTCTCCTTGAGCAAGTAATAATACTGTCAAAATAAACGCATTACCATTTCATTAATACATTTTAAAAAAATAGTTGTTTGAAAAACTAGAAGACGACGTACAAACTCAAACTGAAGAAGAAGAGAAAAAGGAAGCTGAAAGGGTTGAATCGGAATTTGAGTTTGAGCTTCTGCCAAAAGAGAAAGCAAAGGAGGAAGAGGAAAAGGTTGAACTAGACGATAACTTTTTGCTTGAAAGCGACCCTTCAGATTCAGAATCTGAGCAAGAAGAGAAGTTGGAACTTGAAGAAGATAAAAAGAAGTTTTTAGATGACGAGCTTATTGAAAAGATTGAACACGCTGTTAGTATTGGCAAAAAGCAGGCTAGAAGCACAAACTGGCATGTACCATTCTTCAAAAATCAAGAGGTAAACAAAAACAGAGAGGGTTATTTCAGATTTAGTTGTTGATTATCTTCCTACAGACAAGCGAGGCGTTACCTTTATATATTGATATAGCGACTGGTGAAAAAGAGGGTTTTATGTCAGAATTATCAGCAAGTAAGGGCGCTATAAAATGGCTGGTGTTGTGTGCATTCAAAGTTAACTATGCAAAAATATAGCTAGTGAAGGAAGAGAGTTTTTATTATCGAGTGGTGCCATCCAATGCTGGTATTACAATGGGTGGGAATGTCCCCATCGCGTATATCAATGGTTGTTTGAAATTGGTAAATATTTACACATGGTATGAATGCCTTGGTAACTAACAATATAAACAGTGGCTGCTGAAGATAACAAGACAACAGCTAAAGCGGCATTAGACTTACTTTATACGCTCTGGTTTGATTCGGTATGTAAGTAATGAGGAAACCAAACAAGTACACAGAGTAACTGTTACTTATGGGTTGTCTTTAGCTGACATGACTGAAAGAGAAAAGCAATACATCAAACTATCAACATTTGAAAAGGCGCTTGACAGTTATAATGCACTCATTTCTCAACGCAACATGCCATTAGATCAGTTTGGCTGGATGATGGAAGTATTTAGTTACTCGGTAAAGAAATTCTTAAACGATTATACAGTTCCCGAAAAAAACAAGGTTGTGTGTTTGTTGTTACAAATATCGCTGGATAAAGCGGGTTCTATGGTGCTTCAGGCTATACAGAAAGCCATGGATCAGTGTTTATCAGCCTTGGATAAATCTAATTGGGTAATTCAAGTAAGTTGCTGTTGTTTATTGGAAGTGTGAATTCCAATATATTTATATTTTGTAAATTATAATAGATGAGCGAGATTGTTCAAAATGTGTATCAACTAGAACCAAACACAGTAAATCAAGTTCATCTTTTGGATGCAGTCAAACCTGTCAGTGAACACTCTCGTTTGTTCAAACGTATTATGGCAATTACATTTCTAGAAAAGGCATTAGAGCAAGATATTATTCGACACAATGAAGAAACAGAAGACATACAAGATCATATCAAATATGAACAGAGTGGTTTTGATAATGCAAATATTATAGAAAGAGCAATATATGTCTTTAATTATCCCGGAGGATTGATTAAGAAAGATGTTATCAAGGATTACGAGCAATATACGATACGAATCAGTATGTTGGATGTTGCTATTGGCAGCGATAAGAATGAAATCGACATGTATTCCGTAAGTTGGTGGTTGTGATAAATATAGGAAATTGATTCTAATTGACATTATTATGAAAAGAACCCCTTACTACAATTAGCAAATGATCTAAGATTGATTGGAAGAAAGATAGGCACTGGTGTTGGTGTGTTGCAAAGGACAATGGTAAGCAATAACAGCATTTAACAGTGAAATGCTGATTACTAATTTGTTAATTTTTTTCAATAAAAAAAAATAGGCAAATGAAACTATACAACGATTGTGGGGACGACTGATTTATATTAAAGGAGAACAAAGAAGTAGTGAGGCATGATACCATTTTATTAACAAGTTACTTTGTAATCACATTTCATTAAAGTCATCATTTCATAAAAAATTGGACTTCTCTACTGGTTTTTCAGTAAGAGTTCGCGCAAGTGGCAAACCAATTGGTCAAAAGTGAAATTAGATTTCGTCAAAATGGCAAAGTAATTGGTTTAACCACGAAGGAATTTTGGTCAATTGGTACAACAATATTGGCATGGGAGAAAGAAATATGAGGAACCAAGATGTCAATACGAAGAGTTGGTTTGAAAAAAAGAGACACTGACCGTTAGAAACTACATGTACTTGTTTATCATATTCTATTTATATATAATCACTTACCACTGGCAGATTTTAATAAAAATAAAAATACAAGTTAGTAAGTAACCAAAGTAAATATACTTTTAAGTTCTTAGTAAAGCCTATCTGGAAGATATATTAGTCGTAAAAGCACTTGGCCAGGGCGTTTACCGTCGAAGTATAAGTCTCATTGACTTCGCATATGAGAAGGACACCTTCATCTTCAGCTCTATTCAGGGCCTTTATTGCCTTGGACGCCATGGATTGCTTTTTTCCTTTGATTGAGTTACGTCCATGTGAGCCTAATAGCAGTAAGGGGATCCTTTGGCTATATTGTTTATACAAAGAGTATCATTAGTTGGGATAATAAATAAATAAAAAGTCACTATACTTACTCTTCTCTATGTGCATGTTCATATCTTTCACCACCAGAAGCAAAGATATTGACTACCTCATTTGTCATCCGCTGCTGACCAACCTAACTCATAAACCGGTTATTGGTAGTTATTGAACCATAGAAAGTGGTCAATGCAGGAAGATGATCAAAGTAGTACTGGCAACAATTGGCAAAGTGATTGGGGACGCTCGTTTTCCTGGATGGAATTTGTGATTCAATGTTGGTAATATTTTCTTGTTTTTTCCTTTGTTGCTCAGCGTATCTTCTTCTTTTAAAGCCGGCCTTTGTATACCATTCGTTGTTCGAGAATCTTAACTTGGTGTGCTGTTGGTCAGCCGCTGTAAACAAATGATTGTGTCCAGGATCGAACACCATAAACATGAAAGCGATCAATATCTTCATTTTCTAAATCAGGCATGCAGAGATCCGGGAGACCACCAAATTCGGACTTTCTTGCACCAAATACAAACTCTATAGTATGACCATCCGTTCGTATCAGATTGTCAAAAACGTAGGCAGCATTCTCTCGTGGGTATTCACGATCGTATAGGCAAAGGTAATACCAGCTGAACCTGAGACCAACCTTTTTAAAATCCAACGACTGATCAAAAGTCAAAAAGTCTTTGGCCAGTTTGTCGATTCCTTCCTAAGCCTTTGGATCATGTCTTGAGCGAATACCACATGCATTAAATAGACGTCTCCATTGAATGGCGTTAAACGAGACAAATTTCCTTTGCAGGCTAAAGTTGGACAGCAATGAGAATAACTTTGTGGTTTTTGCAGACGAGCATGTCTTTGAACGGAAGCATGTTGTTGGATCCATAAGTAGGCCGGACAGAAAAAGGGACGAGCTTTCCAACTGTCTGCGTGTGCTTATAATAATATTTTCAAGAGCATCAAGAAACGAAGCATCGAGGTCATAGCCTATAGTAAAGTCGGGTTCATCGCCATTGATAATATCAAGCGTAGATTTGAGGATCCGGTTTTTATGAAATGGGTTTACTTTGACTCTTGAGTCATATGATTCAACTGAGGAAGATCAGATAAAAACTGTCACTTATTCTTATTATTGATTATAAACACTTTGTATAATTAAACCATCAAAAAGACATAAAACGCATACTATTCACTTAATTTCAAAGCCAGTTGGTATCAATACAAGTCAAAATGAACGAATCAAGCACCAAAATGGTGCACTCTTCGGCTCTATTATTGTTGCAAGTAGATGTGGAAACGATATCCCAAAATAGACAGCTGCTTTCAATAGTTTAATCGTTTTTCATTTGAGATTAGTCTATATTGTGTTTTAACATCTCTTTGCTTATAATGTATATCAAAGTTTCCCCTTTACCCTTTTCCTCTGCCGCGAATAAATATTTGCACATTGACCAAATTTATTTTGTAAAAACACGAATAAAATTTTGTTATTTTGCCAAAATTGTTTAATAAAAAAACCAACCAAATGTGACAATCCGCGAAATTTATTTTTGCTTTTAACCGATTAGTTTGTCACTTGCGCGAAATCAAACTAAAGAACCAGTATATCCCCCTTGATGGAGGGAATCTTATTTCGGAAATCGTTGCA
>VCJK01001361.1:36190-48390 GCA_024139485.1 Backusella psychrophila | reverse complement strand
TTTTTTTTTTTTTTTTTTTTTTTTAATTGAAGCGCCAAGGAGCCTTAACATGGTGCCAATTGTCTCTCTTTCTTGATTTTCCTTTTTTCCTTTTTTCCTTTTTTCTCTCTCCATCAAATCATTATGAAAGTAAAAGGACTTTGTCTATTTACTTTTATTAGTTTTGTTGTTGGAGATGCCTTACAGCATCCATTTCTACACCCTTCCTTTTATAAGCATGATAAGGAACTCTTACACGGGCGCTATCTTCATATCACTGATCTTCATGTGAGTTTTTAATAAACAAAGATTGAATATAGTAGTTAAACAATTACCTGTCCTTTATAGATGGATAGGAGCTATATCGTAGGAGCAACCGTCAAATCAAATTGTCATCAACTACCCAAGAAGAAACAAAATAAAAATAATCTCGACTTGGCAGGACATTGGGGAGCTCCCACTATGAGCTGCGACACACCTCAAAAATTGATTTACCATACAATCGACTATATTGCCCATAGATGGAAGCATGAGATTGATTTTATTGTATGGACGGGTGATAATGCAAGGTATATCCTACATGTTGCTTTGTATACATATTTGTACTCATTTCGTCCCATAGACATAATGGTGATCGCCACCTTAAACGAACTAGAGCAGAAGTAATGGTATATAATCTAAAAGTAACAAATGCATTAACAAAAGCATTTACTGTAAATAATAAAGTGATACCCATTATACCTTGCATTGGTAAATAAATAAATAAATGAATAAATATATACAAAAGATATTCATCCGCATCTTCCTTATTTTAGGAAACAACGATATTCAACCTAGAAATGCGCTACGTGACATCAAAGCCAACCCACAACTGCTCGCCTTTAGTGCACTATGGAGCCAGTTTATTCCATCCAACCAAGTCAAGGTGTTCAATCGAGGAGGTTACTTTGCCGTCGATCCAGTTCCCGGGCTACGCGTGTTGTCATTAAACTCACTCTTCTTCTTTACATCGAACGATGTGGTGAATAGCTGTGGAGATCCCAAAAGTCCTGGGCATCGTCATTTAAAATGGATGCATGCTCAACTCAAGCTGGCACGGGAGGAAAATACCAAGGTCATCATCATAGGCCATGTTCCGCCAACCGTCAAGACATTTAAAGATGACTGCCTCGAAGGCTATCTTGAGCTGTCATTAAAATACAACGACATCATTACCAGTCACTTGTACGGTCATGCCAACATTGACCACTTTCAGATATTGAGCACAAAGCTGAAAAAAAAGAAAAAGAACAAGAAGAAGAACAAGAACAAGAAAAACAAGAAATTTGGCATTGCCAGAAACAATGATCGTTTCATTGCTAGGCTTCAAAGCCAATACCACAAGGTGAAAAAGCTACGTCAAAAGGACAGACTTGTTGTTGTACATGTGGTACCGTCCATCTACCCAGTGTTTTATCCTACTTTCCGCATCAATGAGTATGACTCTAACCGGACATCAGCTTCTTTCGGGACATGGATGCAGTACACCCAGTATTTCACTAACCTCACGTACTGGAATGAAGCTCACCGGTCGCCTGAGTTTGAAATTGAGTACACCACCAACGAAACCTACGGCATGAAGAATTTGACAGCCCAGAGCTGGCTTGATTTTGCTGAAAGGCTTGTTGATACCAACCACAAGCCCTTATGGAAGCAGTACAAATCGCACATGTTTGTCCATACCAATAAAAAGTGGTATGAGGAGAGCATTCCGACACCTCCACCTACCAAAAGTTGGTGGGAGTGGTTCATGGATAAGCTTGGTTTTCATTCATCCTCTTTGTTGATAATAAATTAATTGTACTTTATATTTTTTTTTATTTTTTCTTTCTTTCTTGTTTCACTCCCTTTTCTCTCTCTCTCTCTTTTTTTCTTCTTCTTCTTCTTCTTTACTTGATTCTTTTACTTGTTCATTTCAATCTTGTATATATTAAAACTAAAATAAAATGGGATGCTGTCATTCTTCACCGGACGAAAGAGTTCAAAACATCAGCAACAGTCATGTACCAGGTTTTGTAGTTTGATGAAGCATAATAAGCAATAGAGATACTCATTTCTATTTTTAGCTGCACCCATAGTTGTCACCAAAGCACCCTCACTTACTTTTGAAAGCAATGCCGAGCCTTCTCATTGTCTGGCCAGTTCATCACCGCCACCGAGCATTGGCGATGAGCCACTGGGCACAGCAGCAGAACCAGAGAAAAAACCCGTCATAGAGGATCGCTTTACTAGCTCTGACATGACAAATGTGCCTGTTGCACCGCCACCACAAACAAACAAAAAAATAATCAAACAACAAGAAATGGAAGGACCTTGGTCTGTCATTGTGCGATTATCCAACACACACCAAGATATCCATGTTGTTATTCCAACCCAAGAACCGTACATGACCATCACACAATTAAAACAACACATCCCACTGGAGCCCGGTCAGCAGATCAAGCTGATTCATTTGGGCCACATATTAAAGGATGCGTCTATGCTTGTTCCAAGAACAGCGCCAACCCATTCATCCGATACTGTCCAGGTGTCGAATCAAGGTGTCATTCAAGCCATGGTTTATACACTTTCTTGTATTTAATCTTTGTTCTTTTTTTTATTATTTTCTTTATAAAAAAAAATAAAAGTGTGTATGTGTGTGTGTTTTTTTTTATACAATGATGCACAACCCTTTTATGCTGTAGTGTATACGTGTATAGGGAAATAAGAACCTAACAAAGAGATGAATAAAAAACGTCAAGATAAAGAATGCATGGCACTTACCATCATTAGGACGGATAAAGTCTTCAGAGACCTTCCATTCGGTCTGACGACCCCACTTGGGCAAAGGGGGAAGGTTTTCCTTGCTGTAGAACTGGCGAGAGTTCAATACTTCCACAAGAGGCTTGGTCTGGGTGGCGGCAACCACTTGGTCAGCAGCAGCACCTTCAGCGGGAATGCTATCACAAGAGATGAATTTATATACCAAGATTATATATCCTTCTATTACCTCTTGACAGCAGCGCCCTCAATAAGACCAGCTACTTCGGCCTGAGTGTAAGTGGCGGTACGAGGGAAGTTTCTACGAGTATCGCGTTGATAATAATAGTTTCCACTGACGTTGGAAGCAGATGACTTGGGGTAAGTGTATGTCTCGGGGCGAGATCTACGAGTTTTGTGTTATATATATATATATTTTTTGCATTGATCTCTTTATATATAAATCATCTTACGCAACAGCAGGTGTACGGAATTTACCGACAACTGGCATACCGTCAGTAACTAAGGGGTTCTATGTATTGTTATTGTTAATGGAAGGAAAAAAAAAAGATACAAGTGTAATTTACTTACAACAGAAAAGTATTTCTTGACCCAAGACCAAGTCTTTGTATTCCAACTCATTCTAACATTGCGGGTTTATTTATATTATTACTCTGTTTATGACATTATATTTTTCTTGTATATACCTTTTAGTGTAATAAATATAACAATATAACAAGAAAAGTGGGGGTGTGTACAGGCCAGTTTTTAAAACCCCCCCTCACATTTTTTTATTGTGCGGTGAATTGTCACTTGGTTTTGATGACGGAGAAACCAATGGCCAATCAAAATGGACTAGACTCAAGTGCAAGATGTATTGGTGTATTCACTCGTTTATTTCATGTAGACTATATCAGTAAAGAGGTAGTGGTAGCTGAATGAACAACGTTATTGAGTAGAAGAAACAAGAGGTGGTGTATGTGCAAGGGAATAGGGTTGGATGATGTCTCTCTATTCGAGACGCCATCTTTTGTTATCTGTTATTCCTATCAGCATCATTATGAGGGATGGATAAGTAGAGACTAGTGTATAATAAACTTGTATATATATATATATATATATATTTATATATATTCAAATGTTTCTATTTCATTGGAGCATTGTCATTTGTATCAAAAACAGTCAATTCGAAATTTATTTTTTATTATTATTATTATTATTTTTATTTCCATTTTTTTTTTTTTCCTTTCTTTGTCTAAATCTATAAATACATCATGTCGACCGATTCAGTTTCGTTATTACGTGAATATACGATTGGAAAGAAGCCCATTACGTTGCTGAAAGATAGCGAGCTTGTAAAGAGTGTCGCTGACGCAAGCACCATTAAATTCGATACCACTTCCTTCCAGCGCGACGCCATCACAATCATCAAGAAGGGTGCCTCTTCGGATGAACACTATACGTTGGATACCTTGATATTCTTGGTTGAAAATGCAAACCTTGATAACAGTGCCTATTTTAAAGAGTGTCGTAGCCGTCACTTGGAACACGTCTCTATTGTAGATCGTAGAAAGATCTTGGATTATCTAACAGGAAAAGGCGATCAAATCCCCAACGCTTCAACCCAAGGTAAGGCTTGCAAGATGTAAAAGGTGTTGCTCATAGTATTAAACCACTTTTTGATAGAAAAGAGACAGCGCGACGAAAACGCAACAAAATCAAATAAAAAGCAAAAAACAGCACCTGTCAAAAAAGAAGAGTCGTTGGGAATAGTAAACGAGGTGGAGCAACGCGAACGCGAACTAAAGACGTATGAATCGATATTAAAGAGCTCAAAGAACTTTTCACACGCTATTGGGTTGGCAAAAACTCTTGTTCTCGGCAAGGAAGCACCTCCACCTGCAGGTGGCCGCTCGGCACAGCCAGCCAAGTCGGCTGTTTCTTCACAACAGCAACAGCAGCAGCAACAGCAGCAGCAGCAAAAGGTGCCTGCTGCAGTGAAGGGACAAAAGTTATCAATCAAGGATCGCACCCCACTTATTATCGTGCCTGCTGCACCCACTGCCAAGTTTACACTTTATAATATTAAGCAGTTTTTGGAAGATCAAAAGTAAGTGTTTTTATGCAAAGTGAATTATGAATATCAATTGAAAAAATGTCAAGATATGTCGATGCCCAGGTATTACGAGAAGAAGGTTTGAAAAAGCCAGAAAAAGTAACAGTTGAACGAAAGAAGCCAAATGGACAGTCAGTGCCATATCACGTTGTTGATTCTGTATCCAACTTTAAGCAATCAGACTGGTAAATGAGGATAAAGATGATATATATGTAGTTTACTAATTACTAATTATTATTATTATATAAAGGGATCGTGTTTGCTGTGTGTTTGTGGCTGGCCAACTCTGGCAATTTAAGGGTTGGAAATGGGAAAAACCAGTAGAATTGTTTAGTCATGGTAATAAACCAACAAAAAAAGATGGATTGATAAATCTAAATACATAAAATAGTCAAGGGATTTTACCCAAAGTGGAATACTGACAAGATACACAGCCCAGCCGCCGAGTGGGCCATTACTGAACTGAATGTAAGTGTACATATAGTGATAATAATGATAATACTTATAAACAAGCCATTAAACAATGACAATCCATTTAGATTCATAATCACAAGCGCCACACTGATAGATCTGCTGTGTCTGGCTTTTGGGACTCTTTGGACAGTTATATTGCCACACATAAAAGTTATCTTAATTTTTAAGCTGTATAAAACAAATATTTCTTTTTTTTCTTTTCTTTTTCTTTTTCTTTTTTCTTTTTTTGCTTTTTAAATTCTTCTTTATACATAAATAATAATGCCAAACTTGCTACCAAACTTGAACCCACCTTTTCGCTTTACCATGGTGGAAGAGAACCTATTTCGAGGTGGTTATCCAAAACCGCGTAATCAACGCTTTTTAAAAAGGTAAACTAGTTGAACGAGCTTGTGTTTGAAAATACAAGAGAGCTCACCTCTTTTAGATTGCACTTGAAAACAGTTCTATCACTTATACCCGATAAACTCATGCCGGAAATGCAAGACTTCTTTATCGAAAACAATATAAAGACCCTGCACCTCAATGTAGATAAAATGAAGGAAGATAATATTCCATTGACATACAACAAAACCATCATGGCGCTACAAGTAAACAATATACGTCAAAGTGAGCGCTTACACCCACTCATCATTCTTTCAATAGCTTCTTATAGATACCTCCAACCACCCGTTATATATTCACTGTCTTGATGGCGCCAATGTCACTGGGTTAGTCATTGCCTGTTTGCGAAAACTACAAATGTGGAGCGCCTCTAGTGCCATGGGCGAATTTGCCCGCAATTTACACACCAATGTGATTACTGCCGAAGAATTCGAATTCATTGAAAACTTTAAATTTTTTGAAATAACCATACCTTGGACACTACCCTCTTGGTTATGGGGAGGCAAAGTGGGCTTTAGAAAACACTCTAGTCTAAGGTTGAAATTCACAAATCCTGAAATGATGACTGAAGAAGAACGTGAATTGAAAGAATTGAAGGAAAAGAAGGAAAAGGAAAAGGAGGATTATTATAAAAAGAGAAAGAATGGTAAATGCAACATCAAGTCATAGAAAAGAGATGGATATTGAAACAACATGATAGATTTATTGGATAACTTGTTTGATCCTTCTACCGGTGCAAGACACCGTTCGCCATCGGGTGGCAGTAACGTCACTTTGTCAACAGCGACGAATCAAAAAAGCAGTAGCATAGCAACGCCCATGCCCATCATGGACGTGCCTACAACGCTGATTCAATCACCCGATATACGCAAAGAGGATTCGACCAAGGACCCGTACTTGGTCGACGTGGATGTCGATGTCGATGGCGTCATGATGGACGGCTTGGATCAAGTGGAATACATGAATAGAGGCGTCTCCAATACCGCGGGCGGTCGCTTTTATGCAAATGAAAAGGACGGCGTTGTATTGATGGAGGATGAGTTGGGAGAGGTCTATGGTACAAATGAACAGGGCACTCGCTTTACCACCGAGCCTATTAGTAGAACATTGGAGGCATTGGCATTAGAAGGTTTAACGGAATTTTGAAATGTATAAATAAAATGTTGGTATTGAAATTGACCATGTGAAATGTGCACTGATGAATACAGTCGAATTGGATACTTTAGCGTCCAACGTGAAGAGTGATCTGAGTTTGATTCATGCCAAACGAATTCTGCAAATCTGTCAAACCCTCACTCTTGCTTACAAGATAAGCCACCATCTAAAACCGATTTTTTTGAATTTATTTTTTTATTTTACGACAACCCTCCTTCCAGCCTTTTTTTTTTATTTTTTTACATATTCAAAATGGAGAAGGCAAGAAAAGGCATGAAGCCTACCAAGCTTCCTGCGTCTTTATTTAAACTTTGGGAAACTCACCTCGACAATTACAAACGAGAATACCCAAAAGTCAAGTTTACTTCAACCGTTCAGGTCTTTGAAAAGTTGGCTGATCAGTCCTCGTGGGACGCGCAAGCTGCTTGCATAAAAGAAGCAGGTAAAATAAACAAGATGTATGTATATTTTGTATACCAACCCTTTTTTTTTTTATATATATTACCAGCCAAGACCTTGAAGAAATCACCCGATATGGATCAAATCGTAAAGTTGGTAACACCGTTGGCAGTGATGGGCTATTTTGGAGCAGAAGAAAACCTATCTCGACGCACATTCATTCCCATCATTGAAGCATGCTCACAACTTGTTGGAAAAGCAGACGCACTTGCGGTTTATTATCACAAATACCTCGATGCTTCCGACGCCGAATTCAACGATAAACCCTATTCCCAAAAGGCATTGGCCATTTATGCAACGCTCAGCTTTCAACTCGGACACCAACTTGTGGTTGATAATTATGTAGAGACGTTGCACTTTTTGGTGACAGCATTGGAGCACGGGGTAACCCAACTCAAGACAGGATCGCATACAACCGTGAAGCGTGATCAGCTCATGAACGATGTGCAGTTTAGTCTTAAAACAGTGTTGGTTTTGTTGGCTCGTTCATTGCAAGTCAACCATCAGTTGTTTGAACAGGCTGTTGAGAATAAGGACGCGGCATTGACATCATTGTTTGGAAAGTTGGTTGGGATATTATTGGATTTGTGTGTGGATACAACGACATTTATCAAAGAGTGCAACCAGGTGGCTGGTATGGCCATTGGTGCCATCATTAATCTATCCAATGATGCTGAATTTGCGCGCGATTGGGTTTTGGGCTGGTTCTTTACAACTGAAACAGATTTGCCCATCAATAAGATATTAAATGTCCATCCTAGCCAGGCACTCGTTGGCCCGGAAGGTTGGGCGAGTCGTGATGCGCCCATGATTTTTATATTGCGTGGTCTGGTGTCAAGTCTGAGAAGACAAGTCGTCATTTTGGATTGCCCTTCTCATATCCAACTCGTACCTACTTTGGAAAAGTAAGTGGGCATGTAAAATAATGATGTAATGATTTTCGAAAAGCATCCATTCAAATGCTGTCTTTGTTGTAGATCATCGTATAAAAACATCCACGAGTTGCTGTTTACAAGCGTCAACCTATTTTGCGAAAGACCCGAGTTGGATGCAGCATGCAAGGTCATTACCTTTGAATCCATGGCAACATGGCTACAGCAAACAAAGGATGTCATGGACAAGTGCACCGATGCAGCATTGATGGATAAAGTATCGGGTCCCATCCAACGTCAAAATATGGATCAATTGGTCCATTATGTCTGTGATCACTGGGACGACCCCATCGACTCACTCCATTACAAGATGAGAATCATTTTCGAATTGGCTTTGGATACATTTGAAATGAAAAGCAAGTTTTACAATAAACTGTCCGAGTATGCGGATTTTGTCGATAGCTTGCTCAAAATGCTGCTCATGACGGACTGGCATCGCAAGGTAAAGTATGCGC
The DNA here is from genome assembly GCA_024139485.1 of Backusella psychrophila. Classification (NCBI taxonomy): domain Eukaryota; kingdom Fungi; phylum Mucoromycota; class Mucoromycetes; order Mucorales; family Backusellaceae; genus Backusella; species Backusella psychrophila. Next base: position 39,658 of record VCJK01001361.1, on the reverse strand, counting down.
TTCTAAACATGATGGTGGAAAAGGTCGAGTCGACAGATGCGCTCTTGGTGATTGAACCTCACTTGATTGAAAAATGTCTCTTTTCAATGGACGGCCTTGTTTTGTCGCCTCAGATCACATCGTTTATATTGTCCTTCCTTTATCGTCGTGTTCAGGATAAGATTCCCGGTCATGATCATTTTAAGGGCCATAATGGAAAGATCAATGATGAGACACCTGAAGCAAAGGTAATATCTGATCATGCAAATGGGATTGCCAACATGTAAAATAACACATCATTCTTTATTAGGTGGCTACTCTAGAATGGATTGATGTCTGGGCAAACCCCCTTTTAAAATGCCTTACCTCCTCCTCCGACCTTTTACGTAGAAACGCCAGTGGCTTTATCCTCCAGCCTCTCTTCAAAATAAGCCCCCAAGCATTCTGGTATACCATCCGCGTTTTGCAAGACACCCAAGATGCACGTTGGAAACACAACCCCATGCACCGTCTATCTGCATTTATCGCCGTCCTTAAATCAGGCAGAGGCTTGGATATTGTGGATGGCAGCTCCTATACCGAAACAAACGAACCCAACAAGATTTCTGTCGATACACTCAAGCTTGCCATCTATCATGCAGACAGCCAGGTGCGTATCGATGTCTTGGGATTGCTGTGCGAATCGAGAAAGGCCACCGCGCCCGTCACCGACATTGAGCTCAACATGCTGAAACTGTTCCTTCCTCTCAACATGAACTCTACCGCTCCCGAGTTCCGTCAGCAAGTGTGTGCACATCTTTCAAAGCTACTGATGCGTCTTCGTGGCAACATTTACTCACAGCATCGTAACTACAAGTCCCTTCTTGTTTATGCCGATAAGCACACCGATGAAAAGCGAACCGATGCCTTGCTGGATGCCCAGGATCATTTGAAACACATTGATCAGGGAGAGGCGTTTTTGAAATGGCTCTGTGACCATGTTGCCAACTCGCTGTACCCTGGTGCCTCCTACCAGCGTGTGGCCACTGCTTTGCGTATCCTCAATACCGTTGGTAAAGTGTTTGGCATCACAGAATTGCCTCGTCTTGATAAATTTAAACAAGAGCCTGATTTTCCCTTCCGTGTACCCATTGCCACGCCTCGTTTCTCCAAGCTCTTGATTGATGCATTGATGAACCGTTACGACTTTAATCGTTCATTGGCATTTGATATTTTGGGCCAGTTCCCTAGCCCTTTACCTGGGATTGATGAAAAGGGCCATGTACAGGATCTGCTCTGGTGGGGTCTCAGTAATGTCACAAGCACACGCGCCGGTGAAAGTGACAGTGGTGCCATGGTCTTCCGTTTGATCTTTACAAAGTATGTGGTTGGTCTTGGTTATGACTTGAGTCCCGAAAAATCCTTGGCTGTCACAAGCACGGGCCACAAAAATGCGGCCGTGGCCTTTACAGAGAAATTGCTTGATCTCTTGGACAAGCAAGTGTCCATTGCCAAAAGCAACCTCTTGCTGGCGGCCCAGCATCATCCCATGCATGGTACGCTGCTTGCGCTTCAGTATATTTTCTCTGAGCTCAATTATACCACACTTTCAAAAGACGAATGGCGAGCCACACATACACGTGCTTTGGCATTGATCCATCTTACCTGTGACACCGTCATGGAAGTGCTCTCTGATCCCTCACCCGAGGGCAATGTTCCTTCTAGTTTCCGTGACATGGAAGAGACCATGAATGATTTGATTCAGACACAGAACGAGGAGGACGGTACCGAGGAGTCTGGAAGTCCCAAGCATCAAGTGATTCTGAGTTGTTGCTGGAGAGCCGTCAAGGAGGCAAGCTCACTCTTGGAGGTCATTGTTTCCAAAGCACCTGCTTCAGATAACCAGGATGCCGTCATTAGCTACCAAGATTTGATCACAAGCGGTGGGCTCTTTAAGCGATTACTAACATGTATCCGTCATCGTGGTGCCTTCTCTGCTGTGTATCCTGCGTATGTTTCATTAAACACACGTCTGATTACCTGTCGTGATCCTGCGCTCTCGCAATTGCCAGGCCAATGGTTGGATGATAACTTGAATAGTTTGACCTCTAGCAACATTTCCATCACACGTCGTAGTGCTGGTTTGCCCTTGTGTATCTTGGCCATTGTCAGTAGTGAATCGGGTACTAAAAAGACCTTGCTGAGCAAAGCCATGCATTACTTGTTGCAATTGGCAAGTGCTGTGCCTCCAGCCGATGCTGATCAGCGCATTGATCTTCCCCAGGTGCATGCTTATAATATCATGCGTACCATCTTTATGGATTCTAAATTGGGTACACATGTTTTGGAGTATGCTTCCGATGGCTTTTCTCTTGCTATTAATGGCTTCTCTTCTTTCAGGTAAAGAAGCGAAAAGATATATATATATATATATATATATATATATATATTCTCATTTCTCATTTCTCATTTTTTTTCTTCTTCTATAATAGTTGGGCTATCCGCAACTGTTCTGTCATGTTATTCTCCACTCTATTACAAAGAACATTTGGCACCAAGAAAATCAAGGATGAACATAGTACTGTGAATACCTTGACCGGCCGAGAATTCTTTGTTCGTTTCCCTGATTTACATCCCTATCTTTTGAAAGAGCTTGAAAATGCCATGGATCAGTTGTCAAAGAACGATATGGGTGTGCATCCCGGTCTTTTCCCCATCCTGACACTTTTGTCTCGTATGCAGCCTACAAAGGCAGATGGTGATGAAGAAAAGAATGTTTTATCTCCTTTTGTTCCTTTGGTGATGCCCTGTGCTGCAAGTGCCATCTATAAGGTAAGATGTTAGAAAACGGATGGGAGGGATAATATATAACCATCATTGAACTAGACGAGAGAAATGGCCGCAAGAGCTTTGGTACCCTTGATTGTTTCGATTGTACCCATTGTCCATGCTCTTCTTGAAGTGACGCCTGCATTATCACAGAACGAAATCCATGGTAGATTCCTTCAGGCACAATTCTTGTTACGTGGTCATTTCTATTCTCATCAGCCCAAGACGAGATTGGCACCGTTTATCGAACAGACACCTCAACTCGTATTGAATCTTCTTCCAGAATTGGCACAAGACAGATTCTGTCATATGAATAGTGCCACCCTCTTGACTTTGGTTAATGAATTCTTTATTGAAACCAAATGGCTTGAGAAGAGTGCTTTTGAAGATTATGCTGAAGGTTTGTAGTACATGTATATTTATGAAATGGATGCTGATATTGCCTTGTTTTTAGAGTTGCAACAATTAACATTGGTTTCGTTCAAACAAGTGAGAGAACAATATGTTGCCTACTGTGTTGATCATATGAAGGATGATAAGCCCGGTATTGGCTCCTACCTTGTGCGTCAAGCAATGGCCAATATCATTGTCACCCACTCCTTACAATCCGGTCAAGTAGATGATGTTTTGTTCCTCATTACTGATCGTGACTATGAGGTACGTTTATTGGTATTGGAAAAG
>VCJK01001354.1:21765-37644 GCA_024139485.1 Backusella psychrophila | reverse complement strand
TTCATTTCTTTTTTTTTTAAAAAAAAAAAAGAATAAGGACAGCTTGATTGTCTTTATGTTGATGTTGTTTTCATCTAATTATTTTTCTTTTTCTTTTTCCTTCATTGCTTGGTAAGATCATTGGGGGTTTTTTTTATTGTTGTATTGTAACTAAAATGAAATCTTTCCGTGTTTTGGGTAGATCAGAAAAGACATCGACCATTACATTGGTGAAACATTGATTGCACTAGTTTAAATACAGTTCCTTTTTTTTCTCTTGAATTTTTTTTTCTCGTCGATTTCTTTCCTTTTAGCTATACTATCACAGCTCTAAAAGCATATACACTCGTTACCTATGAACTTTCAGAGGGCGAAACTCTATCCAGAAGAGACGAAACATGTAAGACTCCCAATTATCTCTACACTATATGAATAACTTTGCGTGGATTCTAAAAACAAAAAAAACTTTTTTTAAAAAAGGGTCATTCAGTCTCTCTAGACTCTTCATATCACAAGGAAGACATACCTTTAAATGGCTATGACGATAAAGGAGAGTTTCCTAGAGAAGAGCAAAAAAGCACTCCTAAAAAAAGCATCCTTAAGGCAATCTTAAAGCCCTCTATCAATTTTATAATTTCCTCCTTTCTCGCAGTTGCCCTCTTGCTTCTTTTCATACATGCAGATGGAAAAAAGTTAACGTACACAATAATAGGTCTGAAAATTCCTTCCTTGATCTCGCTTATGCTAGCTATCATTAAGATTTTTATTTGTAGTGGTATAGCCATGTAGGTTCTTAGCCCATTTTTTATTTATTATTATTATTATTTAGTTTTTTAGAGCAGAAAGAAAAGAAAACAACTGATTGCTATAGATGTCTAACCAAACTTATAACTAGGGCCATTGCCGAAAACAAATGGATTAAACTCTCCAATGGTGCAGATTTAACTCTTATCGACGTTTATGACGGATGTACACGCGGTCTTGGTGGAGCTTTTCATCTTGCACGCTCAATGCATTTTGATTCTGTACTTATTCCAGCATTGTTGTTCCAAGTCGGCCTCTTAGCAATGAGTCCCCTATCTCAGGAGTTGTTGGGACTTAGAAACGAAACAGTATCCATTGATGACAGTGCTGGTCTTAATAGTATTGTCTATTCCACCAACAATATGTTTTACACAGACTATTCAAAGTATGCTTCATCTACCGGCATGCCTCCCAAGATTAGAGGAATTGAACCTATGGGCTTTATTACAACAGTAGCATTTGATACAGCCGTTTCAAATTACAGTTCTTCTCCCATTTTTTGGTGTCCGGAACATGCTAGCTGTACCTATAATAATATCTCACAAATCACAACGAAAATGACCTGTGAAAACATCACTGAAGGAGATATTGTTCATCCAGTAACAGGCAACCTCACTTCTATAAATGTTATCCTCAATAAGGATAATATCTATAATCATTATTTCCCATTAGCTTTTTACTCTGGAGAGATGGTAAATCGTACTTACGAAAAATTGGGTAACTTTACAAACCCCAAGATGCCTGGCTTCGGCAACTTGACGTGGAATTTTGCTTCTGAGGAATATGATCCACAATACAGGCCTTATGTCGGTGATCAAGTATTTGTTATAGCTGCTTCCAAGAACAATACAGTAACTAAAGTTGTAATGAATGTTGCGGAACTCTATTACCAAAAGTGCTGGTTCAATTCCAGTATAGACGGCGTAAGACATATTTTTATCATCGTTATTACATAATATTTTACTTAATAACACTATATCCTATAGAATGACTGGGCCACTGATGGAAATTCGTTATCTATTATCGGCAAGAACTATTCTATACCTATCAACATGGAATATGACCGCGTTCTTGGAAATAATTCGGCACTTTATTTTGATAACCTAAGAGTGGACAATATGGCCCAAATCATGGTAAATGCCTACGCGATACACCAGTCATTGATCTATGAGATGGTTCGACCCAAGTATTATCAATTATGGGAATATGCAATGCAATGGAAAGGCTTGAAGTATACAAGCATAAGCTTCAATCGTATGATGGATGATGTACTTAAAAATTTCAACCTTCACTTTATTCAATTGCCTTTTATTGTTCAATCTGGTGGTGCAGAAACAACCTTTAATAAGAATCATGGTATCGCCACATTTGTTCTTGGTCCATATTATTCCATTAATATAGTAAATGCAGCCATCTTTTCACTGTCGTTGCTAATACCTAGCATTTGGTGGATTGCTATTTGGATCAGAAGCTATAAACAAAGCAATGGTGTTCTCCGTGGTAGCTCACAGATTATCTTGTTGTCAACCGATGTTTCTGATTTGGCTCGTAAACAGTTACACGGCTTCTCCAATATGGATAGCAGTTCTGCTTTTACACGCGCAAAGGAGTTACGCATGCGTATAGGAAAGAATAGCGACCAGTCTGATCAAGTATTGATTGTTGGCTTACACGATGAAAAGGATCTTCAGCGTCTTTAAAATAATATACATTGTATATATAATGTCTATTCATAATAACTTGATAAATAATATAAACTTCATTTTGCTCATTGTATTTAACTGTATCTCTCTTTCCGTATTAAGTGTCATATACGACTTGTATGTACTCAATATAATCTCTCTTTTTTCCCCTCTCATTCCGTCAACTCATAATGGTGATAATATCCCTCTCTCCACCCATAAAAACACACAATGTATATATATATGAATACGACAGAAGTATAGCTATTGTTTGAGGTTATTTTAATAGTGCTTGTATTACTATTGGAAATTGACATGAATGGATTATCCAACAAATAGCATTTTCAAAAAGCAAATCATATTAACGGTTAGACTTGGCAACACGCTCGAGCTCGTCCTTCTTCTTGATAGCGTACGAGTTGGCGGAACCCTTGGCGGCGTTGATCAATTCATCAGCGAGACACTCAGCAACGGTCTTGACGTTGCGGAAAGCAGACTCACGGGTACCGGTGGTCAACAAGGAGATGGCCTGGTTGACACGACGGAGAGGGGACACATCGACGGCTTGACGACGGACGGTACCCTGGGAACCAATACGGGTGGAATCTTCGCGAGGACCACAGTTAATGATGGCATCGACGAGGATTTGGAGAGGGTTGGCATCGGTCAACAAGTTGACGATCTCGAAAGCGTGTTGGACAATACGAGCAGCCATCAACTTCTTACCGTTGTTGCGACCAGTCATCATGAGAGAGTTGGTCAAACGCTCAACAATGGGGCACTAAAGTAATATAAAATGGTGAATATACTTTTCTTTTTTTTTTTTAAAAGAAAAAATGATTCCTTACCTGAGCCTTACGGAAACGCTTGACAGCGAAGCGACCAGCGGTGTGAGGCAAGTAGACCTGTTGACGGATTTGAATGTAATCTTGGAGGGAGATGTCCTTGACCTCAATTTCCTCATAGGACCATTTGTTGAACAATTTGCGTGAACCGTCAGCGGTAGCACTTACGTTGGCGGGCAAACCTAAAGCAACCATACTGGATGGATGGATTTAGTAACATTGAAATTTTAAATGGTTGGGTATACCGTTCATACCTTTATGAAAAGAGAAGGATCCATGATGCTTTCATGCCTCGCACTTTACATGGACTCTCTCTGGGCCACTTCCTACAATGGATGGAATGGCCGGACAATAGTCACATTTGTGCCGAACCATTTTCTTGAAAAACCTCAGGAATTACCATATATGGTAATTACAGAGAGGGGTTTTTTTTTTCAAGTGCACTTCAACTGTTATTTTCATTCAAACAAGCTGCGTTTTTGCATGATGCTATTCATTGTACCATTGACAGATAGATATTTTAGTTTACCACTCAACAAGACACAAAGTGTTTTGACATGGTTTATAACTTTTATTGCCTTCATTATTAGAAGGCATTAGATGCATAATCTACTTGCTTTAGATTTGACATCTTATCAGCATACCTTGATGGATTAGTCCCAATATCTAGTTTGAAAGAAATATACAAGCGCCTTTTCTATTTGCTTAAGCTATCATACTCAAAGATGGATCGTTTTTCGAGACTGCACGTGACTCACACGATTGTGTCTATTTATAATGCGCGCTTTCGTTTTGACTACACCCTTTTACTTTTACTTTAACTTTTTTACATTTTTTATATGTGTCAATCAGCAGATTCAGAACTAGACAATAGCCTTACAAATCACGGCGTTCCAGTATCAAAAGAGGAGTTTGATCCAAGCTTATTCCAGTATCTTGCAGATGGACATTGTCATGCACACGATGATCTTGAACACCTCTCTCGAATTCCACAGTTGCAAACTGGACATGTAACAATAATGGGTGTTCGACAAGATGACTGGGACACCGTAACTACCGTAGCAGAAGAATGTAATAAAATAGGCGACAAGAAATGCATACCATGCTATGGTATTCATCCTTGGTTTAGTCATCGATTGATGTCCAAAGAAGAAAGTGAAATATCGGCAGAAGAACACTATCGCGGCATATTAAAATCCCCCAAACAAGACGAGTTGGATGATATGGTTAAGGCATTAGAGCCACCTTTCCCATTTAGAGAGTGGTACGGCCATCTTCGATTAAGATTGATAGACAACCCCAATGCTCTTGTTGGAGAAGTAGGATTAGACAAGGCTGCCAGATTATTACCTGGAGGCGTCATAGACTGGCACGGTGTCAAACCCACGACGGTCCAATGTTCGATAGAGCACCAAAAGAAAATGCTGGAGATTCAAATAAACTTGGCAAAGGAGCTAAACCGTGGTGCTAGTATACATTGCGTTCAAGCCCAAGGATACCTTTTTGAAGTTTTAAATGAGCATGCAAAAAAGATTGTCAGCAAACGAAAGCAAAAGATATTGTTTAACGAGCCTGCATCCGGGTCTCCTATCCGCGTTTGCTTACATTCCTACGGCGGTTCGCCAGCAACAATACCCCAGTTTCTTCAACTGAAAGGTTTTACCGTTTTTGTTTCATTTTCGGTAGTCATCAATGCCAGATTTACGCCAAATAAGTTGGCTGATCTTATTCGAGCTGTGCCTGAAGATCGTTTAATCATTGAGTCTGATCTTAATACTAGTCAAGGGTTAGACACAGCCATGGTGGAGATGGCTCGTATTGTCGCTGAAGCACGCAGCTGGTCCCTTGAAAAGGTTGTAAAGACAACATATAAAAACTGGCAAAGATTTGTTGATAATAATTCATCCGACTCGTAAGCCATTTTTGATGTCAAGTGAACCATGAAAATATTGTAAATTTCAATAAAAGAAAAATGCTGGATTTCTATTTCAACGAGGTATCAAAGTCATGTTGCTGATTCTAAACAACTAAAAGATGTATATGTGTGTATATATACCCATCATTGCCATGATGTGTCTTGTCTAATAATAAATGACAGCATAATAATGATTGGTTGAAAAAAAAAAACAATCCAAAACGTGACGTTGAGATGACGTGGCTGCCATATAAAAAAAAAACAATAACTTGAACAAACTAGTTTACAGCAAGTTATACCCATTTTCCTACATCATTTTTATTTTATTTTAAAACAATAATGAGTGAAATTGATAATTCAGGTAATTGCACTTTGACTGCATTGCCTTACTGAATAGGATGACTAATAAAAGTGCCTTGATTGCTATGTTTATAGGCGAACAGCGCGTTTCAGATGAAAGAGGCAGACGTTCCCACAGTCGTTCTCGATCTCGCTCTCCTGGACGGGAGCACAGTGGGCACAGATACCGAAGTCGTTCCAGATCAAGAGAGCCAATGTAAGTTTTGACTTGTACAAAAGAAGAGTATACATATTCACACCTTTGATATAGCCGTGACGATGAAGATATAAATCCTGGTGATAATTTATTTGTCACTGGACTTTCATTAAGAACAAGTAGCACTGATCTGGAAGATATTTTCTCAAAATTTGGCAAGGTAACAGAAAAAGAAAACATGATTGCATTGAAGTTTCTTAAATAGGCTTTAGGTTCAAAAGGCAGAAATTATGCTTGATCCTCACACACGTGAATCCCGTGGCTTTGGATTTATTCGAATGGCCACTGGAGCGGATGCCGATAGAGCAATGAGCGAAGTATCTGGTACTGATATTGATGGCCGTATTGTCACAATTGAAAAGGTGAGCATGAATGATGGTATTAATTTTAGCGTATTTACTAATAGTAATCCATAATTTAGGCAAAGAGATCACGACCTAGAACCCCCACTCCTGGACGCTACTATGGACCACCTAAGCGTGGAGGACGTGAGTGTGAAAGATACAATGTATTTTAGTAATGATGTTCTCCTTAAACTAAACTTATTTATGCACGCAGCAAGGGATAGACGTGACGGTAGACCACCTCGAGGTGAGCCCAGGTTTGACCGCTATTATGAAAGATCATACATGGACCGCTATGATCCTCCCAGATACGACCGTTACGATAGGGATCGCTATGACAGGTATGACAGATTCGACCGCTACGACAGGTTTGATCGTTATGACCGTCGCCCACCACCACCCCGGTTTGATCCCTACCCTCCTCGTACCCGATCACCTTATTAAGTCACCATTTATATAACAAAATAACAATATAAATCACTTGTCACAAAAAGAGCACTTTTGCTATTGCACAACAATAATCAACAAAATGATGCTTTAAATGTCTTTTTTCCAAATTTTGATTCATGTCTCCTTTACTATTACAACTTTACAGTCTACTACACACACACACTCAAAAACACAAAAACACAAAAACACTCAAAAGCACTCAAAAACTCAATAATTAAGCTCAAATATATCATTTTCAGTTATACTTCTTTACTACTACATTCATTAACAACGTACATGTCCGTGCATACATGTATATATACATCCACTAGTCATCGCTCTCTCGCTTTGGCTACATTGCTCTTGATCATCTTGGATGGAATGCCTTCCTCTTTGATCTAGTGTGCTAGTCATAGGATAGAAACTTGTGCTATGTATATATACATGTATGCATTTATATGGACAATGTTAAAGGTAAGTTATTTATTATTATTCTCATGATCCAAAATGGGCAAGTGCTTTACTATTTATTAGAATAAAGAAGAACTAGTTTATTTATCTAATCTATAAGTGTGCTTGTGTTTATAAAGTATTTTTTTTGGCATGTTATTTTGAATGCAATATGTATTGTGTATTGACAAGTCGTTGACTGCGCATTTTTATATACAAACTTTATTCCAACACCTTGTACAAAACTGTGATGCGTTTTGTACTCAGAAAACAGTCACCAGGAGCTGCTGTGCACTCAAAAATGCTGGCTGGCCCCTTTTTCCAAAAAATAAACCTCGCCCCCACACCTTATAATAAATGACGACTGTAAAAATAAACCCTCACAGACCTTATTATACACCTGGCCTGCAGCGACACAACTACACTTCTTTACCCTCTAATGACGCAGCACCTCCCATACCAAACTTATTCGATGACCAAGAGCCTACAGCTTTGAAGGGAATGACAACCCGTCTTAGCAGCTTTGCTTTATTAAAATACTTTGTGACCATGTCCACCAGTCCATTCGAGGTTGGAACAACATTACTTCAGGTCCAATATTCACCGCATCAGGACGTAGAAGTCATGGGTATTCCTGAGCCTTCTATACAGCCAGTACAGGTAATTCATACTTGGAACCCGAGCCATTTGCGTAGTTTACTAAACACACACGAAACAGACACATTCATCCATAGGTTTTACCAGCTCAGACGAAGAAGACGAAGAAGAAGGATCCTTTTATCGAAAACCAGAAAGAGTATCATTAGACACTGTTCGCTTAAGGACAGAAAGCCTTTCAGTGAGTGTATACGACGACGAGAATAGACCCAATCACCAGATGGCACCCATGGAGGGCGGTGGTGTTTTGGAGATTCTGAGCATGATTGTTAAGCAGCCCACTGAGGGATGGAAATCGTTATTTAAAGGTAAAAAATAAGACATGGATGTTTTGGGGTGGTACAAAAAAAGGCAGATAAAATAAACATGTCATTTATTAGGTCAGAGGGTAACCTGGTTTTATGAAATGCTAAGAACCGCGTTAAGGCCAGGACTTGAAAGCTTTTTAAATGACCTTTTCGGTTTATATGATGATACTATTCCTCTCATGCAATTAGACAGTGTAACCCCAAATATAACAACCATGGTCATATCGCATGTCGTCGTTGGTGTCTTGTTGAGCCCATTAGAAATCATTCGAACGAGGTAATAATACACACAGTTAGATATATGTGTATGTACTTATATTTGTACTTATACATCTAGATTGGTGGTACAGTCCTCGTCACCTTTATGCAGTAAATATAACGGTCCCTTCCATGCATTACGTACAATGCTTTCAGAAGAAGGTGGCATAAGAGGTGTTTATCTTTCCAAGAACCTTCTACCAACATTGTTTTATCATATAATCACACCACTTTTATCATGCAGTACACCGCTTATTATCAATCGTGTATTAGGCATTTCAGCTGCTGATTCTCCCATTCTATATGGTGCTGCAGAGTTAGCACTTTCTACGCTTGGTTTAATAGTAACATTGCCTTTAGAAACTATTCGCAAGCGTTTACATTGCCAGGTTCCAGGAAGCAGCTTCAAGACCTCCGTAGCCATTCGCCCAGTGCCTTATAGAGGTGTACTTGATGCATTATATAAAATCATGAAAGAGGAAGGAACACGAAATAAACGCAGCGAAAATGCTAAATCCAAACGTAAACAGAAACAAAACATGTTTTCATCAGACAGCGATAGCGAGCATGATGACCTGTTCCCTGTAAGACGACAGGAAGACAAGACCGTCACCAGTGCTTGGGGTATTCGCGGTCTTTATAGAGGCTTTGGTATGCAATTAGCGGCAAATTTCATGGTTTTTGTATTTCATACTATGAATGGTATTGAAGGTAACTTTCTCTTTGCTTGTTTAAACACATTTAAACTAAAATTACCTTGTTTTTTTCTTGCACAAATTCTAGATGGGTTCACTAATATCATGTAATTCCTTTTCTTATTCTCCAAGCCAAATATTCCCCTCCTTTCTTTCTTTTTTATATGTATACCATTTTTTTATTATATATCTGTGATTGTAACAATATGAATGCTTAGTGCAGATTTGGTATAGGATAAACCTTTGACAGTAAATAAACAAATGGGTAAATATAAGTATTGGGAGCCAGAGTGATGTTACATAAACGAATTTTTCTTCGGATATGTAAAGGATATCCCCTTTTTACAATCCAATAACACTAAATAAGGAAATCAGTTGTAGATCCATATTTGATGCTTCCTATTCCATTATTCCATATAATATAGCAGCCAAAATAAAAGTTAGTGGCACTGATATTGGTTTTTAGTTCAATATTCCTATTTCTAGGTTCAACTGTAAATTGAAAATGTCACTTTTGGATGCATATCTGTTTTACTGTTTTTACAGTAGGGATAACTGATTATTAAATATGTTTATAGAACTTTCCCCTTTTTTATTATATATATATATATATTTACTCCTTCAACATGGTTATTTGTAGTGAATGCACTAATGTTGTGAAATAAAAGGTGAATATGTTGTTAATATTTTTTCTGCAAAAAATAAAAACAGACAAACGTTGTATTCGCCACCAAATAGAATATATAACTCACAACGATCATTGCAATAGGTATATAAGAGACTTGTGCCGCAACGAAGATTTTACATAAATAACTAAGCTGACGCTTTATTTGGTCAATACTTACCTTTACCTCATTATTATGATACAATACCTAATCTACTAAGCTTGGTATTTGATTATACAGGAAAAACAAGGAGTGCCTACATTTAAATGCTCTAGAGATATTTTTTATTTTGCATAGAAACTCCAAGGGATGCATATATGTCATAACCTTGAGAAAAAATATATACGTTATACTACATTGACTGTTGTTTTAAACTCGTTCCAATGTGTATCCAAGATCGACGTTCTCACAATTCCACTTTCCGAAACAGAATCTCCGTGAAAGATATATCTTGAATGGCAAATTGAGATACATGCAAGTGTTTATTTTAAGGTTCATCTATCTCTTTGGCAAAAATATTTCATATTAATCGACAAAGTTTTCAGACAAGCAATTTACACTTGTCTTACATTGACTGATAGCATATATATATACTATTGTTTTTTGTAGATGGCATAATTTATAGCATCAGCATTAAATCTTAAAAGGAAAGAGTCAAGTGGTATGAAGTCTAAATAGCATATAGGAAAATGTACAAATTCAGGGAGAGAATATGCATATCATTTCTTTTATAAAGTACTTTCAAAATATTCTTTGACCCTTATTCTCTTTTGTTTTCATTGGGCTCATCATTTTTCACTTGTCTCTGTCTATTTCATACATCAAAGGAAGAACACGCAAGGGGCGATGTGGAATTATCCAAAAGAAAGTGATCTGTCAGATATCAAGACAGTTGAACCGAGCGCAGAAAGACTATTAGTAATGGAAGTACAAGAAAAAAAAGAAAAAACCGACGATAACACAGATTTGGAGGCTGTTGCCAAAAAGAAATCTGTCGTCGAATCTACTGTAAAGCGTCGAATTCTATTAACAGGGTAAAATCGCTCTGTATTATACCGAAAACAAAATACTAAAGAATACTACTGCAGAATAGCACTGTGCACTAGTTGTGCAAGATTCAACGGCGGTTCTATGGGTCCAGTGATTTGGAGGTATTTGGAAGTAAATAATTTAGCTTACAAGTCATTCATTTCAAGTACATTTGTTTCATTCTTTTAGAATTTCGCAAGGTATAGTTTTCATAAAAAAAAAAATAGTATAGAAGATATAAAAAAGAGATTACTAACGAAATTGTTTGTGATATTATATATATATATTTTAATGAAAAGATTTCCATGATACTAGCAATACAAGTTGGGTAATTTATTAATGTTTTCATTTTACACACTTTCGAAAGAGTTAACACAAATCATAGTATGTTGCATCATTCTTAATATCATCAAGTAAGAAAAGAAAATAACTATTTAGTGGCGATGTGGTTCTGACTTATATTAATAGGTATTTTCCAGTTGATTGGTGTTAGAATATCTTTGTGTCTAGGAAGGTATACATTTTTTTGTGTTTGACCGATTTTTAACAAGTGATACTAAAGCCAATAAAAGACGAAGAACTGCTATCAGTGGAGTTATATTACTTGCAATAGGAAGTTTGAACTGTGTATTTGCTAAAAGCAGTACTGTGTTTATTGGTATTAGAGTATTACAAGGTATATGATCTGTTATTCGTTTTTTTTTAAAAAATACATGTGTACTTAAAGAATTATCAAATAGGAAGTGCTACTGGTTTATGCATGTCGGTAAGTTTATCTCTCAAAAGCATCAAATTTCAACAAATAATCACATATTTTTTTTAATAGATGTCAGGTGCCGTGCTAATAGGTGAAACAAGATGAATTGATTAAAATAGCCAAGTATTTACGTTCTTGGATATTTAGATTTATTTTCAAGAGAACAGCGTCAAAAATACCAGCCCTTAAAATTCGTTTCCATCAACACAACTCGTATCATTGGACCATGTAAGTAATTCTAAAGTATTAACAAAACTACTCCCCTCTTGTTTTACTGATGAGCAGTAGTTCTTGGTGGTCTTTTTTGCGGTAGGTTATATGTGGCTCTACTGATATATATGTTTTACCGAAAAGCTAATAATAACTAAACAAGATTATGCTTCATGGAGATGGGTTTTTGCTGTGAGTAGACTGGCTGACTGGCTCCATTGATTTTAGCTGATATCTCATTTTATAGTTCAATACACTTTACGCTGTTCCTGTACTGGTCATTTTTTATTTTTTTCTTGAGATTCCTATCAAAGATGAACAAAAGCTTTCCTCGACAACATTAAAAACACTCTTTGTACGAATTGATTTCGTTGGATGTGTTTTGATTGTTCTTAGTGTTGCAGGACTTGTGCTAAGTTTGAATCTTGGGAGTACAATGGGTAAAAATGGGTGGTCTCTTCCAGCAGTAATCGCTCTCTTGGTCGGTTCTTGTGCGATGATAGGAGTGCTTATTCTTTATGAGAAGTTTGTATCAAGTAGACCCCTTTTTTCTTCAAAGATAGTTACAGAGAAGGACATGATCCTGATTTACATTCTAGAATTCATAAATGGTGTATATAATATTCAGTTAGTCATGTTTACAGTTTTCCGATCAATGCATATCTATGGAACTACACCTACCATTGCAGGTATACTTGTAGTACCTGGCGTGATATGTAATGTTCTAGGTAGTGTAACTGAACGTACCATTACTCAAAAAATAAAATGCCCCCAGGTAAATTTTACAGGATGGATATTTGTCACATCATATCTTAGTAATCAATCTGTATTAGGCTTGTATTATTGCTGGGAGCTTGTTTGTTTTGCTTTCTACTCTCTTGACCATGTTTGTTCAAACCATATATTCAAGCTTTGCTATGCAGATTGGCTTCATCATGTTATTTGGTTATGGTATAGGCCTTGCTGGTCGAGCAATGGGAGCAAGTGCCGTGCGTATAATAGTTAAAAAAGACAGAAAACTTGTTCCACAAGCTGTAGCACTTTCCCGGTTTTTTACTTTGACTGGTTCCGTATTAGGATTTACTGTTCTTATATCTCTGGTAAGAATATTTATGCGACAAGGTTTAAGCGCTCTGAAAAGTGCACAGATCCACGGTTCTGATCGGTTGACGGAATTAGAGTCTTTGGATACTTCTGGAGGATACGCTCTAAAACAGATTTACTTTGAAAGTTTATCAAAGACATTGTATACTATTGTGGCCTGCTCCATTGTCTCCTTTTTCTGCGCTGTATTTATAAAGGTACCAAATGTTAACAATGGTACAAAGGGTAATGATCCAAGCATCGACTAAAAATTGTTTTAATATAATCTATAAATTCTTAAAAATAAAATATCTATATAAAAAATAATTTATAAATACGTAAATCATTAAAAATGATACAAGACATTTCTAGCCACACCAATCCCCACGATGTTTTAATAAGAGGGTTGGTTATCCCTTAAAGTCTACTCCCACATTAATGGAATATTTTTTGTAGAAAATCGGAGATAGAAACATGAATACAGGTGAAATTAGGGTCATGAGGATACTTGATGACCAGGGAATAGAATATTTGTCCGTAGAATAAGCTTTAATACAGCACATAGCATGAAGATTGTGACTTAGATATAGTATTGGTAATGCCAGTTTTGATCAATGATGTACTTAAAAGTTTCATAAGCATATTGTTTGCTTAAAACTTATATGCAGGAGTTTTTAGGCTATAAATCTTATCATAATTAATATTACGCATTTTGTCTTTCTTACTTCCATATTTTTATCTTTTATTCGGTTGGTACCCTCATACTATTAAAATGAGCAACAAATCCTATATTGAAAGGTCAGCGATAGAAATTTCAATGATGGAAGATCAGCAATCAGAAGAAAAAGTGTCCTCTAACAACAATGGGAATAAAAAGTCAGTCATAGATTGCACATGGAAACGACGTGTATTAATCTTTGGGTAACTGCCATTATATAACAAAAAAAAAAAGAGTTGATATTGACAACTTAATCTAGTAATGCTCTGGCTACTATGTGTGGTACTTTTACTGGTGTAGCATTAGGTTCTGCTGTAGGAAAAATTGCTTCAGATTTTAATGACTTTGAAAATATGAGTTGGGTAAGTGGCACACACATTTTCTTTGATTGCATCTGACCTTCAGTAATAGTATCTAACAGGATTCCTTTTGAGTTCAGGTAAGGAAAAGAAAAGCCATGGTAGTTAACTTACAACTAAATATCTAATAATAAATTACTCAGCTGTATTTCAACTTTTATCGGTTCGCATATCGGATTGTTTTGGAAGGTATGCGGTGTTCATAAGCTTTAATGTATGTGTATGTTCTATGACTTAACGTAATTTTTGTAGAAAGAGGACCTATATGTTTGCGGCAATTGGTATGTTAGTCACAAGTATAGTTAATGCCGTAGCAGTCAATAGTTACATGTTTATTGTTTGGAGAGTTTTCCAAGGTAAGCAAATATCCTTGCGTTTGTAATCATAAATAATATGCTAAATTTAAACAATTAAGGCATGTGCAGTGGCATGTCGATGACAGTAAGCACTTTATTATTATTATTATTATGATTTATAATATAAGGATTTTTGTTAATAAATGTTTGTTTAGTTAGCGACAGCGATATTAGTAGGTAAGGAAAGGATGAGTATAAAAAATAGCTTTTTAATGGTACTAAAATTAATTCAAATATAGACCTATTCCCTTTAGTGCAAAGAATAAAATATCAGTCTAATAATTTCATCGCATTTGGGTTTGCTTCCAGTATCGGTCCTAGTAAGTGACGATAAAACTCTGTATTTGCTTTATTTTGATATATATATTTTTTTTACATTCAATAGTTGCCGCAGGCATTTTTGCTGGTAAGCAGTTTTATTATCTTATGTTGATATTTAGATACTTATTTGTACAATTGCAGAGAAGTTATCTTGGAGAATAGTATTTTGGGTAACTGCTTGGTTTTAGTTTTTCTTAATAGATAAGTAGGTTATGCTAATCAATTCTATAGATCAATGCTTTTATAGCGGTACTCGTAGCCATCACTATTTATTTATTGCTTGAAATACCAACAAAACCAGAGCAGAAAATTTCGACAGAAAACCTGAAGACACTTGTTTCTCGTATTGATTTTGGAGGTTGCATCATTGTTACTGTTGGTATCATTGGCCTCTTATTAGGCATGAATTTTGGAAGTGGAGCATTAGGATACAACTGGTCTTCCCCCGTTGTTATTGGAATATTGGTCGGGTCCTTTGTAGTGGGCTTGGTCTTTATTTTGTATGAAAAATTTATTGCTTTGTCACCTTTGTTTCCTTCAAAAATTATTATGCACAAAGATATGGCATTGGTATATCTCCTGCAGTTCATCGTCGGTTTTTATTATATAATCCTTACGCTGACACCAGTCATAACATTTCAGTCAGTATTTAACAATACCTCATTAGTGGCTTCCTTAAAGCTTCTCCCTGGAGTGTTTACATTTATTATATGCAACTATATCCAACCAAGAATTGCAAAAAAATTAAAAACACCCAAGGTAACTCACATACTACTCATGTAGCTTTCTTTCTACTCATCAATCATTCCACCATTTTTATTAGCCTGCAATGATTTTTGGGAGTACAACTGCATTATTGGCTATTTTGTTAATGGCATTTGTAGAGAATGAAAATTCAAGTATAGGAGTGCAAATTGGTTTGACGGTCCTATATTCAGGCGGTTTGGGTTTTATTAATCAGTCATGTATGATTGCATCTCAACTAATTTTGGAAGTAAAAGCACCTAAAATGCTTGCTACTAGCATGGCACTTGTTCGGTTTCTGA
This sequence comes from Backusella psychrophila, assembly GCA_024139485.1. NCBI lineage: Eukaryota > Fungi > Mucoromycota > Mucoromycetes > Mucorales > Backusellaceae > Backusella > Backusella psychrophila. The sequence goes on along the minus strand of VCJK01001354.1, from coordinate 22,178 downwards.
TACAAGTGGGATCTACTGTTGGTGCTGCTATCTTCCTATCTTTAATGAAAGCGGGAGTTTCAACAGAACTGGATTTATTACGTGAAACAACACCAGAAATTTATCAGAATATCATTGCTTCAGGTACAGATAAAGACTATGTAAACATTGGTTTGGTTGCAGACGACTTGACCCGAAATACCTTGAATTCAATATATTTTAAGAGTATATCAGCGAGTTTATATGTTCCCATTGTAGCATCTATTATTGCTCTTTTGTGTTCCATCTTTGTTACAATACCAAAAGTCGGTGAAAAAAATAACACTGAAGAAACAAAATCATAAATAGTTGAATGGTAAATAAAAGTAGTATTATAGAATGAAACCATTTAGTTTATTTCAATGATAGTTTTATATGCTATGTGGCCCTATCAC
>VCJK01001352.1:18976-29495 GCA_024139485.1 Backusella psychrophila | reverse complement strand
AAAAAAAAAAATGGAAAAGTAGGAAGTAAGATGTGTGAGTGTTGTATTGTGATGAGTTTTCTATGTGTTGTTTTTTTCAAAAAAGAGTGTAGGGGTATGCTAATGAAGACAGAAGGTTACAAAAGTAAAACGGATACCGCAGTAATTACAAAAGTCATGAAGTAAAGAGTGGAAGAGATAGTAGAAGCTGCGCTCGTGGTCTGTCCAAATACCCAAAATTGGGTGCCATCCACTGGATGTGAGAAGAGGATATTGACCCTGGTTTGCTTTCCCATCAAATCCGTGACTTTGTATCCGGTATTGATAGCATTATCGACTACTGTTTTGTTCTCATTGTACCAACTACCAGTATTGTTGATGGCGAAATTTTCAGTAATTAAACTGGATACTTTCTTGATATATGACGAAAGATTGGCGGGTGTATAATTCTTTTGACTCAAGTAAATAGCCATTGTTCCGGCAACGTCTATGTAATAATACTGTTAGTCGTGTTTTTTTTATTTTTACTCTCGTTGGGTTTGGATAACCATTTTAAAGTACTTACGGGGTGCAGCCATGGAAGTTCCAGTTAATGTATGGGTAGCAGTATCTGAAGTTGGCCAAATAGACTTTATGTTTGTTCCTGGCGCAAAGCTTTAATAGATTGGATGAGAAAACATAATTATCGTTAAATAGTATTGAATAAAACTCACATATCGACACACTTTCCAAAGTTTGAATAGTAAGAAACAGAATCGTCTTCATCAATGGCCCCTACAGTAATTGCTCCAGTGGCAGATCCAGGAGAATACTTACAGGCGTCTTCACCATAATTACCGGCTATTGTGATTTATAGTTAGCATATTTTATTTTCAGTTTTTCTTGTTTCGAACTCTAATACGAATAATTACCTGCTATAGAGAAGTGAATTCCATGAGAAATTGCTTGCTCAATTGCGTCATTGGTAGCTTGACTATAATAGGCACCAAGCGAAAGACTATTAAAAAAAATCAGTTGGGAAAATATCCATCAATTGAAAAACTAATAGGCATGTGAATGAAAATAAAAGCTGAAAATAATTCTATTTATAAAGAGATTCAAAGAAAACTTACTTTACGACACTCTTCGCGTTAGTTTTCTTCAAATGCTCTTCAACAATCCATTGAAGACCAATCAAAAGATCAGAGAGTTTTCCATTGCCTTCGTCGTCCAGTGTTTTTACTGAAACTATTTGTGCCTTTTTGGCAACACCATACGTTGTTCCACAGCAAACACCGGCTACAAATGTGCCGTGGCCGTTGTTATCGGATGGATCGTTGTCATCTCCAACTACCGTTTTTCCTACAGTAACTCGACCAGCGATATCTTGGTGATCTTCTCGGATGCCTGAATCCATTAAATAAACAGTGACACCTTCACCCTATTTTGTGTGTTATTACAAAAATAAATAAATAGATTGCATAAAGTTTAATCTTACTTGACTGGAAGAAAATCGATATTGGTTGTCTAATCCTTGGCGTTGATCAATTCTATCTAAACCCTATTTGGAATTAATATTATGGTGTCAGATAAATTTCTTCATCAGTTTCTTTTTATGGAATTATTACCCAACTTGGAGGACTAAGTTGAATAAACTCCTGCATAGAAAATGAAGTATCTTTAACCCAATAGTGAACTGAATCAGACGAGTTTGAGTTCAGCATTTCTTCAACTGGTGAAGAATGAAATTTTGCTGAATACCATCTGAATTTTCCAATGGTGCTGTATTCAATATTTGCGAATTTTTCGGACTTTGTGATTTTTTTAGTACTGTTCGTTGATGTTGTTTGATTTACTTGGTGAAATTTAAGTCGTTGAATTTGTTGGCTGATACTGATAGGCGTTACATCTTGCTTAAAGACAACGATATAATTATCTGTATCTTTTAGTTCAGGAACTGCGGGACCAATATCCTCTTTTGCATGAATAAGACTAACATAAAATAATACAACACACGAGAATAAGAATAACCGAGACATATACAACATCTAAATGGTTATTCTTACAAAGAGGGAAAGGAAAGGGGAGGGACGGAGTAAAAGGATAGGATAACGAAATTAATGAAAGGAAAGGAGAAAAGAGGGAACGATTTTTTTTTTTTCGGTTTCCCTTCTTCTCGAATGAAAAAATATAATATAAATAAAAAAGGAATGGGATAGCGGTGGTGAATGAGCAAAGAAAGAAAAATAAATATGAGAAGATGTTAGTACACCTGGTCACAAAATTAATGATAGTGATAGTTTATGGTCGCACGAAATGGAATTGGCAGACAGACTTGCATCTTTTTCCAATTGGATGTGCAGTAGCCTCCGGTTGTTCTAGGCCTGGTCAAAGGATGAGATCGTTAATAGATCCTTTTTCGTTTATATTTTATATACAAAGTTAATTTGCCCATAATCGCAAATTTTTAGACTTTTATACAAATCCATACTGATTATTATTTTAAAGTACTGTTGTGAATATTAACTGGCAAAATTATAATAAATAATATAAAAACTCAAAATTATTTGTACAGCTGACCCGCTCCTGTAGAGCTGAACCTACTAGAACATGAAAGGTTTCCAAAACCAGAAACTTGTTTTATTTTAAAATGAAAGGGGTGCCAGTGCACCATCCATACATTGTAATTTTTTTAATTAGTTTTCATTTAATTATTCTTTTTTTGCATAAATTGTAGCAAACAATCTAATCTGGTACAATGCTACACTTGAACAATGAAACCTCTGTCTTCCATTATTGCTTTTAAAGATGCTCAAATATGCTACTTCTGCAGCATTTTAGACTGATAAGAATAGAAATATCAAATAAATGGAATATGTCTGCGGCTATTTAAATATGTGAAATGTTGATTGCTATATTTGCTTTTTTAGCTGCTTTTTCATTTTGATCTAAAAGAAATAAGGTAGTGACACCAATAACAAAACCGATATGAGATGTCATGATTTTAACAAAAAAGGTGAGTTCTACTTTCTTTATGAACACAAAAGCAGCACAATTTAAGTCAATTTATTAGAGTTTATTTTGTTACTCCAATGGACCGAAATATGTACATATTAAACGCTGCTAAAGATCACTTAACGGCAGAGGCAAAAAAAAAAAAAAAACCGCTAACCAGATTTTTTCTATTGTTGATACCTTTGGAAGAGGTCGAGAACAAGGTCACCACTTACGGAATAAGCAAGGTATTTTTTTTTTCATTTCAACTTTCATTTTTTGTGCTGTTTTACGAAACGACGCCTATTGTATACGATTACATTCCTATTTTTATTCAAGCCACACATTGTGTAATTTAAGTTGAGCTCAATAGAAGAAATGGAATACAGAAAAGAAGGAAAAATCCTTGGTGTGGCATAACATTTTACATAATTGATATTTGATTTTTATAATAAGAAAGCCATGGTCATAGTTGTATCCGCAGAAGAAATCACTGGGAAATGAAAACCAGTTTTGATGCGGAGATTGACAGTCTGAAGCTGTTTTATTAATCGCTTTAAACGTACTTCGCTGTATATACAGGTTTTTTAGTTTAAATTTGCGCACAACTTTTAATTTTATAATACAGAATATACGTCAATGCGCAAATTTAAACTAAAAAAAGTGGTATATGCCTATTTATTTATTTTTGAATGTGAAGACTTCTGCTCTATGTTTATATATTTGCTTTATACGTGCTACTTTGAAGTAACGATCAATATTCGGTTTTAAAAATTCCGGTTTATATATCCCGTCATGAAGCAGTGCAAATAAGTCAATGCCCAGATGAAAAGCCTACCATATAGAACAAGAAAGGTGCTATTACTATTGTTTATAAGAAATTCGAGTATTAGAGTCGATTTTGTTAGCATCAAAGGCACAAATATATCCATATTGAGGGAGTTTATAAGAACATGAAATAGTGAGTTCAGCAATAAAAGGGGAAAAAAAGTTGTTTATGGCCAAGTAGAGAAAAAAAAGCCGAAGAAAAGTGATTCACTATATATATAATTAGTGAGGCGGATACTACTGTTTGCTTTTGTAAATCAAGTCTCTCAAAAGAATAGCAAAACATTGCTAAAGAAACTAGACAAATGATATGATTGCTGTAAAAGAGAATTACCTTTTTGTTAATGGGCTGACTACAAGTTTTATTTCGCTTTTAATTGATTACTGTACAGTGATATAAATAGGTCTATTCAATGTATTACAGTGTTCATTTGTTTGCACATTACGTTATATTATCCAAATAAGATATTGCTCTAGCTAAGCTTTTGCTTACAAAATGTTTTTGGTTTCAGATTACGCTATAATGAACACTTTAAGGACGAATACGAAGTAGATTCTAATGATTTCGTTTGTTCTAATTATTATTATTTTATATTCAAATAACTCTTGTGTTAAAAAAAAGGAATATAATCTCTTTACTATAGAAACCATCAAAATGATTTATTAATATAAAAGCTAGTCAACTATTTTTCTAAATCAAAACGTGGCTAATTTTTTTTGAACTGGGATACCATTTCAATGTTAACAACAGTAAATTAAAGTGAAAATATAAAATATACGAAAATGTGGCAGGGATCACTCAGGTCAAAACAAACTGCGGTACCCCCGTTTATCATGTTGCTGGTTTATGACAATACTTAAGGAAATGTGATAGACTTATCAATCGGTAGTTCAAAGTAGCATATATTATATTTTGACACCTTGTTTCTGCCCTTGAAACCAATTAATGAGTAACCGGATCTTGATGGTTATTCTTCCTTCCTTTTATTATTTCTTATTTTAAAAAAAGGTTAGTAAAGCTACTTCTTTACAGTTTTTCTAATTATAAAAGGTTACTTTCATACTTTAATTTAAAACGATTGCCTAATGCATCAGTCGGTTTTTACTAGAAAACAAAAAGCAAGAAAGGGTGAATAGTGATGAACACTTATAAAAAGAAATATTACATACTTCTCAATGACAAGTGTTATTAAAAACTACTTAAAACAACATATCGAATGTTAATTTCGTCGTTTTGAAGGCCGAGGGATCGTATGGGGTGGATCTAACACTAAATAATGACTGGCACAAAAACCTTATACTACAAACCTACTTTTAAAAAGCAAAAATAATAAAAGTAGAAATAATGCTTGCTGTTGGTATTATTTTTGCTTATTCCTTATTTTAATAATTAAGAGCTAACGCGTAAATAACAGAAATAATTAGAGATTAAAATTGTATCGATGATCATAGCACACCTGTTTCTGTAATTCAATCTCAAATATAGTGTTCAAGGCATTATTCTCTTTTACATAAATATGAAACATATACTAACTTGCCGTACTACTATAAAAAGAGAATAAATCTATAATAACTTTTCAGTTTCATTTCAATCATACTTTTCTTTTTTTTTATTGATTTTTCTCTTTTCTAACATTTATCGCATTGTACATGCTAGTTTTTTTTTTGAAAAAGAAATCTCTTTGTGATATACCTATTATTTTATAGCAAAAAATGGCACATCCTAATGTTGTTTATGCTATTCATAATTTTGAAGCTGAAAACGAAGACGAAGTCACTTTTCAACTGGGCGAGCCTATATTTATTCTCGAAAAAGACGATCAATTCATGGATGGCTGGTGGCAGGTAAAATCATTTCATATCAACTAGCTTAGCATTTATTAAATATCATCGCTATAAGGGCCGCAATATTCACGGACAAATTGGGCTATTTCCGATGAACTATACTTCTTCAGAAAAACCTGATCATTCAAGAATAAGCTTTTACAGAAAAGAATACAGTAATCAAGTAAATAATATTGGAGTATATCGTTGTACTTCAGGCTCAACATTTTCATCTGGTATAACAGACTCAACCGAAACACTACTTCACAAAAAGGAAAGAAGTAATGATGAAATGTTTGGTGTCGGTCAAAAGTCACCTTTAGACTGGAGCATAGAAGAAGTTATTACTTGGCTAGAATCTGTTGGTCTTGAAAATGACATTTGTCATTTTATTGGTATGTCTCTTTGTAATAACGTTGTTTTTCTCAATGCTTATTTTTTTTAAAAAAAACCTTTATATTATTAGATCAAGATATTTCAGGGGACGTGCTTTTAAATCTCACACATGAAGGACTTAAAGAACTCGGGATTAATACGTATGGTAGAAGATATCGCGTCATTAATGCAATCGAAACTCTTAAGCGTGTCAGTGCCGAAGAGTATGATAATCACAATAACTGTTTGAGCCCTCGGAAAAATGACATGTACACATTCAATCCAGATACCCTCTCTACTGTAGATAGTATAGCATCAAACTCTCCTTTATTCCCCAAGCAACCATGTAAGTGTGGCTTACTGAAATATTTACTTTGGTATATATCATGTATATGAGTTTAATTCAGATTGAAATAGTAGAATTCCTCTCTGAAGAAACCCATTACAATTTTCCTCTTAAACCAAGTTTTCTTCTCTCGCATGACAACCTTACTACAACTCTAACCAATTCCACTATTTCTAACTCAAGATTTACCATTGGTTCCAACAAAAAAAACTCATCAGAACAAGGAAATGTCATCGACTCATTTGATTCAATTTATGATGGTCTATATGGGTGTGGTAACACCAAAAGCACTTCTCCAGAACTTGAAGGCTGGATGTACAAGCGAAGTGAACGATTCAAAACTTGGAACAAACGTTGGTTTACCCTTCGAGATTTTAATCTTATTTACTTTAAGAATTCAAAGGTACTAAACAAAACAAAAAATAGAAAACAAAAACTAATATCTTCTTATAGGAAATTAAACCCAAAGGAGTTATCCATCTAAATGGTTACAGGGTCATTCCAGATACCGTCAGCCCCAGTGGTAAAAAATACAGCTTCAGACTCCACCATGAGCGCGACAAAGATTTCCAATTTTGTACAGAGGATTTAAACGATATGAAAAAATGGACACAGGCTTTGATGAAGACAACAATTAAAAGAGATGTGCATAGTAAAGTATATAGTATTATGTGATAATTAATTCATTAACGCTTATTTTATGATTTTGACTAACAGTGCCTGTTGTTTCTTCGAGTAACCAGTACACTGTCCCTTTGGATATTGCTCAGCAAATGAAGCCTCGTCCTCCTTCCGTGCTTATGTATAAACAGAACAATACTGATAAAAAACTATATTCCCTACCACCTTTGGTTCAGACAGAAGAACTTGATGAAACCTTACTATGGATGGAGCACCCGTATACCTCTGAGAACCAACCCCAAAGTTTGGTTATTAAATCATATTCCTCGTCATTTAATGGACCAGAAAAAGTAGAAGCAGGATCACTTTGTGAGCAAGCGGTACCCCAAACGAGTGGTTATACCGATTTATTAAGTACGGGCCAATGGTACGATGACCGTCTACTTGAGTGGGTAAACCTCCATTTGGAATATAATATTGAAAATCTCTCTCAGTCGTTTTGCTCTGGGGAAATATTACTTGAGATTCTAGAGTCCGTTTCTGGGCAAGTCGTTAACTATACCACTAAAAATCCTGTTAAAAGCATGGACATGCTTGATAACATTGTTGTGGCCTTTAAATTTATGAGCCAACTCGGAATTGAAGAAAATGGGTATGCGATCAAAGGTAACATTTTTTCCATTGCTTATATTTTTTGTTATTGTTTGCTTAATAATCAATTATTTATAATAATTTCTTCATTAGATATTTTCAGTGGCAACAAGGGCAATATTATTAATATGTTGGTCGCAATTAAGGATTGGTCAGAAGCATTGAAATGACTTATTGTATAACTTTGGCTCACTACCAAACTCTGTAAATAATATATAATTTATTATTCTTTTTATGTTTGTCTTCACTCTCAGAGCTTATATCATATCAATGAATTTAATCTGTATTTTTGAATTGGAGTGGTGTATTTTAACGGCTTTTGAAGAATCATGGTTCTTAACCGACTCTCAAGATACCATAGTCTATTAGCTGTGTTCCTTGCCCTTATCAACTAGTTCTTTTTAAACGGTGTAAAAAAGCACATCTTGGGGGCGTAGTTTGAATCGATAAGGGGCGGCAGTTTGCCACGTTGTGTTTCATCGGCATTTTATTTTTGACATGTCAATAAATACATCTGTACGACAAAAATAACGTTAAAGTGTACATTATAATCAATAATATACATCACTAAATAAAATTTCTTTCGATATCGACATATTGACAGCTACCTTTACTGATTGAAAAAGAAAGAGAAAAAGAGTGAAAATGATGGGGTTTGAAAACAGTCACGGATCGGGAGCCGGGAGTCCGACTGACATCTGGATAAATTATTTTTAATTTTTATAGATTAAAAAATATCATGATGCCGGGAGTTTGGCCGAAACTTATTAATAAAGGTGATTCTATTTTCCTTTTTTTTCTTTCTTCCTCGCTTTTCTTTCTTATCTGCCTATTTTTTTTTCTTCTTCCACTAGCTGTCTTTTTTTGATAGTTATTATTCCTATTTATTATATCAGTAAAATAATAATAATAATCAATAATGGACGATATCCCTCGCCTTGTACTACGTACTTATAGAGCAACTGATTACGAAAAAGTGGATCAGTTGTTTTATAGTACTTACTTTTCACTTGTACCCCAAGGTGTCAAGTCAAAGATAAAATCTCCCATATTTTGGTTAATCTGGTTTGCTGGTTACTTTTATTGTATGGCAATGGTGCATGTTATTTTACCAATGTTAGGCTGGCCCGCCTGGACTTATATTATATCCAAACTCCTCTTAATACTGGCCTGGACCGCGGTGTCGTTTATGGTTGTTTTTGTCAAGACAGAAAGGTTTGATATGTTGGAGCTTGTTGAACAGTCTCGCCTAAACGATTTAAGTGACCCAGAAGTATATTACCTTGGATGGGAAAAGAAGGAAGTAGAATCAAACGACGATAAACCGGGAAAGAAGGTCAAGTTCGATAACGATGTCAAGCCGTCTACAGAATACATACGTAAACAAAAACCTGAGAGTGAGCAATCCCCTTCTCATTTCTGGGTCATGATGTACGGTGATGAACTTGTAGGTATGGTTGGGTTGGCCCATTACACAAAAACAATGACCTCAAAAAGAAACGCCCCTCCTTCTATTTGGAAATTAATGCTGGTAAATATGATGAAACGGTACCATATCAAACTACCAAAGTCACTGGAAAATATCGACGAGGGCGGCAAGTCGCAGATATTCGCTCATGTCAATAAACCCAAGGACTCTACATTGACGCACCTTATTGTCAGATCCGATATGCAGGGCTGTGGTCTTTCAACACTTTTGATAAACAGAGTCATGTCTTGGGCAAACGAAAAGGGATTGGAATCAGTTTCAGCAGTTACAAACGAGATTGAATCGGATGGAGCTTCAATTCTTAACGTACAGCATGGCTTCAAGTTGGTGAAAAAGGAAAAGACAGGTTGGCTTGGTCAGAAGCGTAATACATGGGAATGTGATGTTAAAAATTGGATTGAAGAGCATCCAGATGGAGGGAAGCCTTATGCCAAAGCTGAAGAGAAAAAGTAAATTATGTATCTACGTATCTAGTTATTAATAAATATAATATAATATAATATACAAAAATAGTGCTTTATTCAATAGTGAGAGGAAAATGTGACATAATATCTACAAAAAGAGAAATGCTTTGAAAATATGGAATAAATGAGTGTGTGTATGAAAGAGAGAGAGGTATCTTATTTATGTTTCTGTTGGGCTGAATCCATCGCAACTGTAAGGCTAGTAATGACTTTGTATGCTTTTACAAGTGGATCATAATCTGGGTGTTTTTTTTCTGTATGTTTTATTAAATCTATGACAGATAAACATCAATAAGGTTATAAATCCATTGATTCTATTAGGCTACCATGGTGGGTAAATTACCTGCTAACAATAAACCATATCTGGCCACTCTTTGAATCGGAATAATTAGATAATCATCTAATGTGAATTGGCTTGTTTCTTTCCGAGCATATAATTTCTGGAAAATGGAAAGAGGAAAAAAAGATTAGAATTTTTTTTCTGGTGATCACAAGGTTATGTTACCTTCATATATAAGTAGAGAACTTTACTGCTTCCAGCAATAACTTTACGATTTGCCTTATAGTCAATCGCGCATCTCAAAAAGACGACAAGGTCTTTTGTCATATCTAATAAATTTGTTCCAACAAAGTCATAATTCTGCTCTTCCGGTTGAAAATAAAGGAGCCGGTTAATTAATTTGGCCGAAAATTGCATCAGCTCAAATAGATTGCTGAAGGGATCCATATCCTCTTCTTTGACTAAAGGACTATCCTGTTCAAATGCACTAGCTAGTGGGTCATAGAACATCTATGAAAAGAGTATAAGTACTGATTCAATAATATTGAATTTGTTTTGAAAGAAAGTGTGTATCTTACAATTTTTGAATAGTAGAGCTGATTCCAAAATGTCACTTCGGTTGTGAAGAACTCCTTTAGAATGAAAAGTCGTGTTAAAGCATATCTTTCACGTTTTTCCGGCACCTAATA
>VCJK01001349.1:91506-111247 GCA_024139485.1 Backusella psychrophila | reverse complement strand
GAGTTTTTTTTTAAAAAAAAAACAAAAAAAAAAGACAAAGACCAAAGACCAAAGACCAAAGACCAAAGACCAAAGACTACTTTGATGTCATTTTCCCGGAAATAAACATTAAAACTTAAACGTAGATCAGACAATGTAATTCAGCTTACCTTGAATTTAACTTTATTCGGGTTCTAACTATACATGCATTTACTATAAACTCCTCACTTATCAATTGAGAGCGTAAAAATATATATCATCTATTCCTTTAATGCGATTTGAGATATTTGGCGAACAGTGATATTCTGATTCTCGCATCAAGTGCTTCAAAATCCTTAAAAAAACGAAAACATGTAAAAAAAAAAATTGGCTAAAAATGGATGTCTGTATTTCTTCACTTGTCTTTTATTGTTATTCATTATTTAGTAGTTGATCCATACTATAATAAAGATATCATTTAGAAATGTTATAATTGCAAGGCTTTTTTTTTTTTCAAGTAGATCCCTATCCTGCTTTTCTATTCCCTTTTAGGAAGGTTCTCTGGAGAGAGATTTATGAAATTTGGTGAGCCCCTTGATTTTTCCTTCTTAAATGTGAGATGTAAGGGTACACAAGTTGGTAAATTGGGATTATACTTGGTTACTATTATCATTACTTTTTCTTTTAAAACGAAAAAAACCTCAATAAAGTGTTAAAAATGGAGTAGAAATACATGGGTAATGCAGATATTTTTCAAATATTAATGAAATTGTATTGAATTCAATAGAATGTATAGTGTAGCATAAAAAAATATCGCTAGAACAATGATCAGTAACTGCACGATGGAATAGGCTGGATTAAAATAAAGTACGATAAAGGAAATTAAAAGCTTGTATAGTTACAACGAATTATGTCATATATGATCAATGAATGGCAAGAATTAGAATCACCATTAGTTGAAGTTATGTAGTTGAATTTATACACACATATATTGTCTATTACAGTTTATATATTTTTTGATATATATCAAGTGGATTATGCTGCTGAACGCACCATTTATCAATAAAATAAATCTATTGGTAAAGTAGTAGATATATATATATATATATAAAATAAAAAAAAAGTCTCCTATAAAGGGTGTATTAGTAAAGAACTAATCGAGCTATCAAACAAACATAGGATGCGATTCTTTCTTGTTTTTGTCAAGGCAACTCAATGTTGAACAACATCTTTTTTATTTTATTTCCCGTTTCTAATATCAATTGAAATCGGATAATAACAATCTCATTTATAAAATGACAGTAAACCAAGTGGGTCCTACTTCAAAGGTAATATGAACAAGTAGATTGAATAGTGTAGATAGCGAGCATGGCACTAACGAGGTTTTACTATGTTAGAAAAGCATATCATCAACATTACACTTCTTGGTTGAAAAGGCAAAATCGAAATGGATTGCCAAGCATCAGCAGCGTCGAAAGCCAGATATACTTGCAATAATAAACTCAATCAAAAGATCTGTCAAGCGTTCTTATTCAAAATAGTTCAATGATCATAAAACGAAATAAAATTCGGAGATTCAAATGATAGACTTTTACACATACATTATTTTTTTCTTCTCTCTCTTCACTCTTAAACAAGTTGTTGTGAAATAACAGTAATAATAAAGAAAGAATTTGGACATGAGTTATAGGAAACCAAATTATGGTGGAAGTGGAGGAGGAAACCCACACAGAAATAATGCAAGAAATCCACCAAGAGAAAGAAACGTTATGAAGCAGAAACCCAATCCAGGTTATTTATGATATAATTGTGTCGAATTAGTCCCGTCATTATATTAATTTCAATAGTAGAAATGAATACATTCGAATCGCAAGCATTGCAATTGTTACAGGTTGTGTTGAATGAAGAACGCGACCTGCCAATGCGAAACAATACCGCAGTCACCTTGATGAAATTACTAGAGGATGGAAGGCAGCAACAGGATGGATTAGCTGCTCGGCAGGAACAGACCATGTTGCTTGACAGATGTCTCAACTATCCAGGCATTCGTCATTTATTCGATTCGACTAAAATACCTGTTTCCTTGAAGCAAGTCATGGTCAGTATAATGTCTGGACTGGCCTGTTATACCAGACCCGATATTATGTTTAGTTGGATCTTTGAGCACATGGCACTGTGGGCAACTGGCGAGATTATTGATCCTGCTCGTGAACGCGATTGGAAGACGTGGTTATTAAAGCTACTAAAACAAGTTTTACTGGATGGTTCGTCGGAAGGACAGCTCGTATTTAGACAAATGAAAGAAATGGCACCTAATATCATGGCTGGCGTAATTTATTTTTTGGATTCAATGGATATACCAGATTACTTGGCTTCGCTAGTGGACGTCTTGAGTATAATGGCTGAACGGTTTTCAGATGCCTTTTCACAACGATTTTCAGTAAGAGAATGGCGACAAACACAAGTGTATTCGGGTCTATTAAACACTTACAATTAGGATATCATTGATCTATTAGTGGGTTGGAGTACAGATGCGAATACCTCGGATTCAAAGCGACAAGTGGTTATGGATGGATTTGAAAAATATGGTCCTTTTTGGATAAAGCATTTGCCATTCACTTTCGAGTTACTAACACACTTTCTAAGTGACATACATGGCTTTGTAAGAGAACAAATGAATACAAAACTGGAAGAAAAGCCAAAAGATGCAAAAAAGAACAGAGATAGCAGTAAAGCGTTATTCATGTAAGGGAATATGGTTATGCAGAGAATGATATTTATATTTATATTTATATACGTATTGTACTAGCTGTTATTGTACCATTTTGTCTGCTATTGTTCCACTCTTGGTAAATAATGGTGTATTTCGAAACATCTCACTTGCAGAAACTTCTTTTGATGCATTGTTACCAGGCACTATAGCACTTGCTATGGATTCTTTAAACTGTGGATTTAGCGAGGATTGGGTTGTGTCATGTAAGCTCAATTAGGTTGACTAATAAAGTGTATACTAACGCAATAGATTAAGGCATACAAAATATGATCAAGATTGCCGAATACAACCCAGTTCGATATCATGCTTATCAATTAAAGATATTTGAATATATGACAGCCATTGTTGATGATAACCAGGCTATCAGTTCAGACAGTTATATCAAATATACGATTACGGTATTGTTAATTCAACTTTGTTTTTATAATATGTTTCTCACCATCATTCAGTTTCTTAATATTTGGAAGTCAAATATAGATCAAGCAATTCTTATCCAACTAAGCGATCCAAAAGCATCTCCTTTATTTGCACTCTGCACCGAATACAGCCTCAAAGACAATAATAATACTGTCAACGGTATTCTTGTGATATTCCGCTTCATCACACGACTGCCTTCAGTTTCACAACAACTTCAAACAACAATTGTAAATCATCTGAAAGAGCTTTTGCTACAAAATTTGCACATTGTCAATACGTCATCCATCTTTCAAAACAATAATAACCAACACGCATTGGACCACACATTACGTAACTTTGAGTCAAACGGTCTATCCACCTATCTTGAAGATATCAGCACTGGAGAGGAGTCCAACAAGTCTGAAATCAAGATGGCCACCGAAAATGTGCTGTTTTTTGATTATCTGCTGTTGGATTGTGCTGTAGCGTGGCCCAGTCTTGGATTTGAACATATGCTTGAGTCAATCCGCGTCCTGTTGACCCTTTGGCACAGAAAATGCAATGATACGTTTGATTCTGCATTAAAAATATTTATTAATTATTCAAGAAGGTAAAAAAAAAAGCCAACATGATATGAGGTACAAAAAAATGGTTTATTAAAGTATCCATCCGTTGATATTAGTGTTCAATTTGCAACAAACGAACCGAAAGAGTTACAGCTATTAACAGATGTAATACGTGATTTACTGGATAATTGGACACAGATTAGCTTGGAAGTGCGACAGTTGGTTGGTGGTTTTATGATGGATTTTATAAAGGTGCTTTCTTCAAGTAGATTACCACATGGGCAAGTCAAAGAAATGATGACATCCATCATCGAGTCATTTTTACAATGTTCTGGTAAGAGTAGAATAGAACAAGGGACTGGAACAATCAACTTAATACATTATTACTCTTATATTTAAAAAGGATCGGAAAGAAATAGTGATGTAAAACAAAAGATATTGAAGCTTGTAACATTTTACTGCCAAACATTTGGATCAGCGGAAATTGTTAATTTGGTGCTGGGAAAAACCCAATCAAGGTAACAAAAAACCCCCCCCATTTCTCTAGTGCTAAAATGTAACAATAACAAATAATATAGTATCAATGATCCGCATACCAATGTACAACAAGCAAGCAAAGATCTATTAACAGCGTTGAATCCTTACATGATATCGGATGTATGCAAACCACATGACGACATGGTGGCTTCTATACAGGTAATTTAGATTTAGAAATAATACATCAGTGGCTAAACGTATATATAAAGAGTGTCATCATTGCTACACCTCATACCGGATCATTTAGACCAGTTCATTATGAGATTGTAATGAAACACTTGGGGATGGCTGATCATTTAGTGGGATCTGCTATTGGTACAGATGATGTCATGGATGATAAGAATAAAACAGATTGGGTGAGAAGACTGCTTCATCATTGTGATACCCTTAGTAGTATGAGGAGCGTCAATACATTTGGTGTTTTGCAAGAAGGTAATATCAGGTCAATGTTTATTATATTTATATACTAACGTGGCAATTGTAATTCATTTACAAAGAGATCAACGTTGCTACTATTGTGGATTTAATCAATAACAATGAGCCTTTATTATACTACTGGGCACTTTGGGAGTCTGCGCGTTATTGTATGTTATCTCGTCTACGCACACCGTTTGGTAATCCTCAACAGACGTTTGCTGCCTTTGAAAAAATGTTGAATTCCTTATTACCCCAAAATGACCAATCACCGAACCACATTGCCAATGATATCAATAACAATCATCTGGAGCATGTATTGCTTTTATTAGATAGACTAGAGGTTCAAATATACAATGCATCGGACGGCTGTGCAACAGGTGCAATGCCAGCAGTACCTCGCTCGAGTATAGTCTTTTTTAGAACAAACAAAAAAACATGCCATGATTATTTCTTACGTATCAGACCCAATCTTATCCGAGGCGCTAAAGTAGTTCGTAATCATCATTTACTTTTATCGCATATTATGAAAGTAAGTCTGCTTGTTTATTCTCATCTTGGTAATCAGTCAGATAAAATAACCGCCACATTGATAGATGCTACTAGAAATGGAGTCAAATATCCCTGATGATCTTGCTGACGATCCATTTACGTGGTTCACACAAATGAATCACTATTTATGTGATTTTGTTGAAGCGTGTATCTGTGAAAAGTACACTGACACCATTTGGGGTATAAATGCTTGGTACAAACAACTGATAAAAAAGATTGCACAGAATATAACAGGATTTAGAGAAAAGTGGAGATTCGAAGGTTTTATCGGCCCTCTTTCTAGAAAAGATGAGACAACCTATTCTAGCACACAAAATGGGTGGTTTAAAATTGCAGCTATATTTGCTTCCGTAAGTAATTTATTGTTATCGTTATGAATTGGTTGATTAGATGCGTTTACTTATATCCATCGTTACTATTAATATTACTACTATAGTCCAGAGATGAGAATGGAATCAAGTTGCTTAACGGTTTAAAGGAGCGTGTTCCTCGTGACAATTACGGAATTATGGATATGCTGGATCGACAGGTCATTGATTTCTACAGCTGTTTAGAAAGCAATCAAGAACTCGATAAACTATTATCAGAACCAGACTCAAATGTCTATGACGAGTACATTCTAAGCACTCTGAAAGCATTTAATTCCGATAACGCTTTAGATCGAGAGTCAATAGCCCAAGACCTAGGCAAGTTTGTAAAACATGCACCTTTGGAGCCCTGCCTTGTACTTTCACGCCTGGATCAGTTCCATCAATATATACAGAATGACGACAGCCATGAATCAGTTGGGTCTGTACTTATGGATCGTATGATGCAGGTGTTGAAAACAGACATCTTCAAGAATAGACAATGTTTACTAGAACTTGAGTTGTACGATTCCTCTTGGGATACAAACTTTGAAAGCGTAAAGTGCTGGTCTCAGTTACCTCCACGTAACATTCTCACTCTTCATGACTTACCATCCGAGACAAAGCACTGGGCCCGCCTAACCAACAACTTTGAAAAGCTCTATCATGAAAATGGAGGGAATAACCAGCTAGATGCTTATCGCCAAAGTGGACATGTTGTACTCCATGCATCTAAGGTGGCACGCCGACAAGAAAATATCTCACTTGCCGAGTCATTTATCGAAAAGGCCGTTGACAATCCTTATTCCAAATATGCTGCACTTTATGAACGTGCAAAGATTCTCTTTGCTAAAAACGATTTCTTTGGTGCCATCAACACCTTAAATACTGTCCTTGTCAATGTGACTTCAATGCGAGGTTATGATACACTGAAGAGTAAATCCTACCTCAAAGTAGCTCGTTATCTCAAAGGTTGTCCAGAGGCTGATGCGGTTAACGTTGCCAATGGCCTTGACAAGACCTTGTTCCCTGTACCAAAAGAAAACTTGCAATCTTATGCAGAAGCTTGTGTTGATTATGCTCTCGTCAAGTCGATTGAGAAAAATCTGACGGATGGTAGACCTTGGTTTGAATATGCTGCACATAATTACAAGCAAGGATGGAAGATTTTGGATGAAGTGTTACGAGCTGAACCTACTATTTCTATTGTCATTTGGGCTAAATCAAACGTTTTGGACCACTTGAAGCAATTGGATACATCGATATTGACAGTTGATATTCATCAACTTGAAAAGGTAAAAAAAAAAAATGCTGTTGCTTAATTGTTGTTTGTATTTAACATTTTATTATTACAAGTCTGTAATGAATGCTTTCTTGAAGCACATTACTTCATCGGATGAAAACACTTTAACAATCAATGGCAATTTGGCTTCTAGTATTACACAGATAACCCCATCATTCGTACCAAATATTGTCGCTGGGTTGCTCAATGTATTTAAAACACTTCAGCAAGTTGTTTTGGGCAAGTTTGACTATGCTGCACAGGCCTATTTTAGATACCTATCGCTTGATATTCATAACAATGTAAGTTCTATTTTTCATTGATAAATCCGGTAAACTCAAAATTCAATATAGCCCAACGACAATGATGGTATCAACTCGACGTCGATGGTCATCACAGCCACACTACGCCTCCTTCGCATCCTTACAAAGTTTGGTGAAACGTTACAACAAGTGTTTACGGAACACGTTCCGATGATTCGCGTGGATCTCTGGAAATGCATCATTCCCCAATTATTTGCACAGCTGAATCATCCCAGCGAATTTGTTCGCCAAATTACCAGCACACTTATCGGCCGGATTTGTAATGAGTATCCTCGTGAAATCATCTATGATGTGATTGTAGGCTCGACTTCTTCAAAGACCAATCGGGATACAAAACAGTGTCTCAACGACATCGCAAGTCGCATGATGGATCGTAACGAGTTGCTTTGGGTATCGACCCGACGCATGGCCGAGGAACTTGAAAAAATCACGGTGCTATTGGAGGAAAAGTGGCTCAACAAAATCGCTTCCTTACAATTCGATGTGATGCAGCAATTTAGTAAGCTTGATAAAGAGATTGAACGATTACAACACAAGAAAATGGAGCAAGAGCAAATTGAAAAGCAATTCCGAGAGACATATGATAGCATGATGAAGTTTGTTCTTACATCGATCGATAAATTGATGGAGGTGACAACGCAGAAGAGTACAACACCTACTCCTCATGAACTTTGGTTTGACGAGACGTTTGGAAAACAGTTGCATTATGCGTATCACTTGCTTCATAAACCGGAGAGTAGTAAGACGTACCGTCAAGGATGGGAAGCATTCCAACAGGTAACAATAACAGTAATGACATGAATAAGTTTAACCTTCTAACCACTCTATATTTAAAGCTCCATCGTCAACTCATGGCAGAAAATCATAAAGTCCGCATTCTCGAGCTGGCAAACGTATCACCTTATTTATCCGATCTTCGCAACACAGCCATCGGTATCCCGGGATACCACGAAAGTGACAATGCATGCTTTATTGACACCTTTGGACAATCAGTCATTATTCTGCCCACAAAGACAAAGCCCAAAAAACTCAATCTAGTCGGTACAGATGGCCGTAAATACTCTTACCTCTTCAAGGGACTTGAAGATCTCCATTTGGACGAACGTATCATGCAGCTACTCAACACCACCAACGGACTTTTAAGCGAGGACGGTACATCCACCACAACACTGCGTGGACTACGTGCACGTACCTATGCCGTGATCCCACTCAGTGATCATTCGGGTATGATTCAATGGGTCAATGAAGCCACACCCATGTTTGCACTCTTTAAAAAGTGGCAAAAGCGTGAGTCGACAACACACATGCTCCTTACCAACGATAAACCCAATGAAGCCTACATGCGCTCTCTTATGCAAAGACCTACCGAAAACTTTACACAAAAGGTCGCTGCTGCATTGAAGCATGAAAAGTTGCGCGTTACTGCCAACCGCCGTTATTGGCCAAAGCATATTCTCAAAAAGGTCTATTTGGAACTTGTAAAGGAAACACCTGGTGATTTGCTCGAAAAGGAAATATGGTATTCTAGCACCAATGCGACAGAATGGTTTAAAAAGAGCACCTCGTTTGCCCGTTCACTTGCAGTGGCATCCACCATTGGCTACATCATTGGTCTTGGCGATCGCCATTTGGATAACATGTTGA
Organism: Backusella psychrophila; assembly: GCA_024139485.1. Taxonomy (NCBI): domain Eukaryota; kingdom Fungi; phylum Mucoromycota; class Mucoromycetes; order Mucorales; family Backusellaceae; genus Backusella; species Backusella psychrophila. The sequence continues at coordinate 102,455 of VCJK01001349.1, read as the reverse complement.
TTGACTTCAAGTCGGGTGAGATTATTCATATTGATTATAATGTCTGTTTTGAAAAGGGCAAGCGATTGAGGGTGCCTGAATTGGTCCCCTATCGTCTCACACAAAATTTGTACGGTGCATTGGGTATCATGGGTACGGATGGTCCTTTCCGTGTCGCTGCTGAGGAGACGCTGCGTGTGCTTCGTAAAAACAAGGAGGTGTTGATTACCCTATTGGATGCATTTGTCTATGATCCTCTTGTCGATTGGGAGAGCGAGGCAGAGGAGGCAGGTCATCGTCAAATGATGGAACTTCAGGCAAATCTGTGGCTCATTGCGGCTCGTGTAGTAGAGAAGCAAGACGAATATGATGTTGAACAGCTTCATATGCAAAAAACATTGGCAATGATTCAAAGTAAGCTACAGATATGGCAACAAACAGCGCTACTTGAGGCTGAATCACTTGATGATGACGAAGCCAGTGATGAGGATGAAGTGGACGCTTCCTTAACATCTGATAATAACAGTAATAATGTGACGAGGTAAATGATGAAGGATTGGATTATATATGGAAGATGTACTTATATGAACTTTACAAATAGCACTGAGGAGCAAATAGCGAATGAAACATCATATATGGTATTGCGAAAAATATGTATATTTAATAGATTGTTTTCCTAACTTCTCTATATCGATAATAGCTTCGACTTCCTACCAATCTCTTGCAGCAAGTAGACAAACAATTGAATAGCATCGCCTCATTTGCAAACTCTGCACGATCATCTAGTGAAGGTCTATCGCCACTATTACAATCCATTATTATTATTGAAACGGATGCAGATAATGAATTACGTCCTGCTCAGCAAAGTGCAAAATTAGCTCTCGATTCCCTTTCAGTGATTGTAAACGATTTATCCAAATTATCGGCTCAAACTCTTGAAAAACAGAATTATGAATCAGACTGGACCTATACACAGTTGGTAAGAGAGAGAGAGAGAGAGAAAGGAAAGGTATATATTGATACTGATTGGTTTATAATAGATGGAATTATTACAATCCATAGAAACGGCGATTCGAAATTATTTTTCATCATTGAAGATATTAGAAGAGTTTGGACAAGAAAATACAAAAGCAACAACTCAACCAACAATGTCAGAGGAGAATGAAGGTTCTGAAAATATTGAAGAGAGTAAAAGTGACGAACAGCAGGCAGTAGATAAGGAAACACCTAACCCACAGACAAGTAAGTTTTTTGTTTGTTTGTTTGTTTCATGCATTTTAATATATCTTGATTTTTTTTTTTAGATGCCAAGCAATCCAGTAACAGCCATGCACTTAAAATCATGAAACGCATAAGATCCAAACTGGAAGGTGATGACTTTGGTGTCACTCATAGAATGAGCATATCTGAACAAGTAGCAAGAACAATTGAACAAGCTACTAGTGTAGATAACCTTTGTCTTATGTATGAAGGATGGACAAGTTGGGTCTAATATTTTACTTTATTAAATAAATAAAAAACATGCTTGAGCATTTGTCATCTTTTAATTTTCCTTTTTATCTTCTTTTTTATCGTCCTTTTTATCTTCCACTTGTTTGACCAAGCCTTCAAAAAAGGCGAGGCTCTTTTGAAAAGTGGCAACCAGTTTCTTGTATGCCTCGAATTGAGTTGAAAGTCTCTGTTGATTGTTAGAGATTCTGCCACTGAGGTTACTCAATACTTTTAATTCGCGTTGGACAACCTGTAACTCTCTGAAAAATGCCTTGCGCTCGTAGGAGTTGAGTTGTCCGATATCTTTAGCGGGCTGATGAGGCTCGGGCTTACTGGGTGAGCCATGTACCTTGGGGACAGCTTTATCCTTTTCCTTCTATATAAGATATGATTGAATGAGTATATATATTTTATGGGTTTTATTTGCCATTTACCTTAAGGGCACTATTCACTATTTTGGCGATATTATCGGCAAGGGTGCTTTTATGCTTGGTATCAGCTGGGGTATCGTCAACCATAACGGCTTTAGCATCTTCTCTTTTATAGATATTGGCAGCGTTCACTTTTGTATACTATTAATAAAAATGGATTGTATTCTGTATTTTTTTTTCTCTCTATCACTTACCAAGGTATACTAGAGACACTAGTACAAGAAGACAGGTAGAAATATGCATTTTAGGCCAATGAATTGCTTAATGATAATAAAAAAAAAGCACAAGTGGATAAATTTGGGCTTTATATATATACATACCTTTCTAAACAAAATGCAAAGTATTAAATGTCATTATTTTGTTGTTTTGACATTCATAATTTTCGTTTTGTTTCAGTTTTATTAGAAATTTATACTTTATTTACCAACATAGCAATTAACCTATATCATTTCCATCAGTGAAGAACTTTTATATAACCAGCTGATGACAACGACAACATGCAAGCCTTTTGAGTTTATTCTGTATCATTTCCTTGTTTTGAGTTTCGCTTATAGATAAGATAAAAGAATTAGATATGAAAATCTATATTTACAAAGATCCAGGAATTTGGAGAGAAAATATGTAAGTGTGAACAGTCGAATCCTAAATTTGGTAATAAAAATTGAACAAAATGTCCAATGAACCGTTTACTATCGTTTTCCCTAGTAAGCATATGTAAATACCTGCATGTTCGTTTAAATATGTGACCTGATAAAAGCACATTGAATTATCATTATCCCGCTTTGATTCGCTTGTCTCTCTAACAAGTTATATTTGAAATACAATCAAGAAATGAATACCATTGGTTTTTCATGCGTGAGATTTTATTAGACATGTCATCTCAGTGCTGTTATTTTTATTTGATTATATTCAAAATTCAAAACAACTAGAACTTATATTTTTTCTATATTCATTGGTGATATTGTATCACTTTTTGGATCTATTTTTCCTTATGCTTTTAATGCCATGAAACAACATGAACAATTTCTTTTCTTTTTCCATAAATAGCCATTGAAAGGAAAACATAAGAGCTTTATTTTTGTTTTACTACTTTTTATTATTAATCTGTATCTTTTGGTATTTTTATTATATTTATGAATATGATCAAGCATAACAAGAATACAATAATTCTGCTTCCCATTTTACAATCCATACGTTTTCTTAATCTTATCAATCAGATCTGCGGTTTTTAAAAGTGAACCATCTACCTTTTCTGCCAAGGAAGTGGATCCATCCTTTTTCTTCCAAGCCATGAAATCACCAATGGATAGATTTACATGCTGAACCAGATCACGGATCAACTTTTTTTGACTGGAAGCCTCTTTTTGGTGATCAAGTATGTTTGTATAAAAGGCGTCAACGGATTGGATCAATGGCTGGAAACCTTGAAGTAATTCAGCAATCTGAGCATCAGTGTAAGTGTCAGAGACTTTAAGACAACTGGGACGGAAGGATTCAATATCGGCAATGGCTTCTTTGGCAGACTTTTCGAATTTGGTAGCGAAATCGTGCTTGCCCTACAAAAATGTTCTGATTAAATACCATTTGCGTGTATTTTAGAACGCAATTACCTTGATAATTTCACTAAAGTCTTTGTTTAAACTAACGGCAGAGCTGCCTGTTTTTTTGATGCCTTCGATGCACTCATGAATGATTTTGGCTTGGCTATCATCTCTTTTCGAGAGGCTTGCGGCATTTGCTTTTGTGGTAAAAGGTTATGTAAGCACACATGAACGTCACTTTTCTTTTTAAAAAAAAATTACCAAGGCATGCCATTGAAGCTGTTACAAGTAAAAAGGAGGTGAACTTCATTATAATATTTTTGTTGGATGTAAAGATAATGGTTGAAATGGTTCAGAAGTTTACGTATATATACCTTAAACAAGGTTAAAGTTAATTGCGGTTACTCCTGAGTTTGATAAATGACCAAACATGCATGATATTTGAATCGAATAAAATAAAAAAAACCTGTTTGTGTCACTAATATTATGTACTTTCTAATCTCGATATTGGAATGCTCCTCCAATATATGGGTAGATTGGTTTTTCCATGATAGCCTAACGCTATTCATACAAGTGACATTTCCCAAGACTGGAAAGGCAAAATAAATAAATAAAGAATTACCAAAAGTATATTGCTAGTTGGAGATGATTCCATCAGAGTTGTTGTGTCCTGATTTTGAGGATGGACTATGCTTGGAAGCAGTAATATTGTTTAGGTTTCCTAAACATATATTGCGGTTTGTTTCAACACAATGATGCTACAGTTTATATCCAGTCTATGTTCAACAGATATCCTGGTATTTTACGCCTAAACTCACCACTTTGCTATATATACATTCTGTGAATACTCGTTAAGTGAGATGAATGTAAAATGTTATGACCAACAACAAGGGCCAATCCATAAACTCGGAAAATGCATTCAAGAAAACAAACAAGTCTGTTTATTTGTTGTTGTTTTTTAAAAAAAAACGAAAAAAATAAATAAACACCCCATCACCTTGCGCAAATTTATAAGAAATTCTCCAACAAGTTTAGTTTAAAATAAACAATGAAAACAAAAAAAAGTCGATAAATCCTTCTCTTTGGAAAATGAAACATTTTTATTCTATGGTTTTTTGTTGATAAATCTGTAGAGTTTGTTTCCTAATTCTGTTCCAATCAAATCCGTCATTTGTTTTTTCGACATGTGAACTAGTTCATTTAGATTGTTTACATTATTCATAACATGTCGATAGTTTGCAGACGTAATACCAGGCATACTACGAAGCATGTCCTGAGGTGTCATGTTGTGGATGGTTTCTCCATTCTCTCCTTCCTCTGCACCAATAATGCCTGCTTTTTGTAAATCGGGTTGCTCTTCTGATTTCTACATTTATAATATGTATAAGTACAAATATTTGACATTAAATATATTTTACCTTCAACTCTTCAAAAACAGTAGCAGTTTCATTTGGATTAGATGACCAAATGATTCGCAATTTTGGAAATGACAGTGTTAATAGCACAAGTTTGGAGGATAAATCACTTTCTCGGACATTTTGATTCATTGATGATAAACTCTATTATAACAAATGTATACTTAATATTTGCTTTATAAATATACACATCTTTTTCTTACCTGCAAAGAAAATGATTTATTTTCCTCAAATTCAATAAGCAGTATAGGAATTTTATAAAATAGAGACATACTCTCGCACTGGGTATATAATCTGCCAGAAGCAAATGATTGGATCAAATCCGATATGGATTTACGCTCCACACACATATCAGGACTCAAGATGTAATCTCCAACTTGCAACGTACATGGGATGATGTCAATGCCTTGGCCATACAGCATGGGTGGCAGTGAACTACGGAACTCACGCATATCAACAATGACCTTTGATTTTTCAGCCACCTTTATTTGGCCACCATAGTGTCTGGTATTGACCTGAATCACGTCGAGTTGATTTGCCGGTTTACGTTTATCTGTCATTGGAATAGCCATAATCTAGTATAAAAATAAGTACATGTACATCTTTTTTTTCTGTATGCTGGTCTTTATTTACCGATTTTTCATGAATCAGCTTTTCAAATGATTGCTTTTCTTTTCTAATCAACGATAAATAGTTTTGTTCTTCAACTGAATTTTCATAAATAGCAAAGTAAACACGGACGTTTAGTGTAGGATTCAATGCACGATATACTTCTATTTGACGAATAAATGCCGGGTTTGGATCATACATGATGATGAATTGGGGCTGCAAGTCCTCCAGAATTTGGTTATTTACATCTTGTTCGTAGCATTGGATAGTAACAGTAGATCTACTATCGACTTGCTCAAAGCGTGGAAGTATATCGTGGTCTCCTAGTTGGATTTCAATGTCATCTGAAATTGGTCCAATTCCGATGAATCCTTCGTCTTGATCCTCTTCTTGCTCAATATCATCATCTAGTCTGGAATAACAGTGTTGGTCACTTACATAATACATAAAAAAAAAAGACAGGGAATACACTACATTTTAGTTGTCTCGATAACATCATTTTTAAACGTATCAGCAAGAGAGCTGCGCCCTGGATTGGAAGCAGCTGCTGATCCGCCTCTTACACGTCTACGTTTATTGGGTGGTCCTCTGCCGCCCTGCGGAGTGGGTGCTTGTTGTTGTTGTTGAGATTGTTGTTGAGGTTGCTGCTGCTGCTGCTGTTGTTGTTGTTGTTGAGGTTGCTGTTGTTGGTTGTTATAGTTTGTTTGCACTGATTGGATATTTGATCTCCATTTAAAAAACGAACGAGCAATTTGCTTTAAAAATAAAGAATCTGTATTTGCAATGTATTGCTTGATTTGCGAACATGTACGTGTATCAGACACCATAATAAGAATAGGTGCACTTTCTTCAATAGTATCTGTCTGTATTTCTTCCAATATCGTCCTGAGTAACTTCCATTTAGGTTGCTCTTCAAGTACTAGTTTGATATGCGAAGGCATATCAGTGTTGTCTTGTTCCACCACCTCTACTTCCAAGTCATCAAATTCAGAATCATCTTTTCGTAGATAAACACGTTTGCGAGCAGTCTAAAGAAAAGGGTACCCGTGAATATAATACTCTCTTTTTGCATTTTACATTGACTTACTGAAACTGCTCGATCGCCTGCTTCCAAAAATAGCCATTGTGATTGTCGCACTTGTTTTCCCTCCTGTGAAGTATTTGCAGCAATAACGGTCTCCATAAAGCTGTAAAAGGATACACAGTCATATGCAGTCAAATATCTAGAAATAGAATGGAATCAGCAACACACAATTATATATAATTTAAAAGAATAATCACAAAACCTGATCAACTGGCGCAATATCTTTAGATCACCAACCAATTGCTTTGAAGCAGGGCTTACTTGATGCCAGATCGGGTCCAATTGGATGCGCACAATCTGATCAAACGAACGAAAGAATGCATTTTCAATAGTCAGTTCTTCAACATCAATCTAACATGGCAGTAATTGAATCAGTAAAATATCTCGTGTGACTACTTTTGTCTTAATAAATATATATACACTTGAATTGGATCGCTTCAGTTCTTTCAGTGTCATGTCCATGCACTGCACCAAACTCTGTTGAATTATTTCCATTGCCTCTGTCATGGGCTGATAAAGCTCAATGACATTATTATCCGTCTGTGAAAGATCCTCTGCCACAGTAACATGAAAGCGAGGCCACAAATGCACCTTTCGTAATTGAAGTGCCTTTAGTTTGTTTTGTAAAGGTGCAAAACCTGTCACAAACGACTCTGGTCGATCAGAGAAGGCCTTTATAAAGCCATGCTATATTTCAAGTGGATTATTATCTTTTTTCTGATTGATAGATTGATTAAATTGATTGTTATTTACATCATTCTCATCTCGATAAATGCGTAGAATCAGCTCCTCCATTGAGTGGGGCTTTATTCTGAAATTAAAGACAATCTGTCAATTCATTGAAATTTACACTGTGATAAATATACACACAAACCTATGAGCATTATATACAATAATACCACTAATAATAGCAGTCGGTATTCTTTTCAACAGCAAGTCAACAGCCAGGATTCTTGAAGTAACTGAAAAGATACCGCCTTGTCTATACATGTTGCTCCTATATGCATATAAGTAACACTCGACTTTATATAAACAAATAGAGAGCAGAACCTTGTTTCCGCCAAAGTATTATATACAATACGATTCATGTTGTTCTTTGCTGAAACACCATTCCATTTGAGTTGCTCATGTAAAAGTTGGTCTTCTTCTTGTGTGCTGTTGATGATCAAAACCAAGTGTTTTCCACCCACGTAAAGCTGCACAAGTGAACCAAATAGTTGAAATAATCCAAGTCCGGACGATAATATCAGTAAACCATCCTCTTTTACAATCTCTTCAAGAATGTCTCGTTGGAATTTCAACATGAGAATATATTGCTGCGACAACAAGGACAAGAGCAAAAAAAAAGAAAAAGAAAAAAAAAGCGTTAAAACACCTTTTTTAAAACCCAGCACTATCGCATTACATGATAAACTATGAATAACATATAGTTTCTACACGCCATTAACCTATTTAAATCATCATTATCGTCATTATAACAGACTTATATTTATTAGCAACATTTGAAACAAGTTACTACTATACTTGAAGAAAGTAAAGATGTAAATGACACGCTTTATCAATGTTCCATTTATGGGCAAGTGACCACATCTCGCCAATGTTGTTGACTGACGGTCATTCATGGAGGACCAAGCAAGCAAACAAAAACCGACCAATAAAAATGGCAGATTATATAAAAAATAATCAATCAGAATTTCATTCTTCTTTTTCTTTCTTCCCCTCCCACTCTTGTAAAGAAAATGGATAAATCAGGAGAAAGAAAGAATACCTTTAAAAACAAAGACACCTTTGGCGCCGAGTCGATTAGAAACCGTCGTCAAAAGCATACGGTTGAAATAAGAAAGCAGAAGCGCGAAGAAAACTTGACAAAGCGTCGTAATATGGCTATTCCCGACACTTCTGATACAGACGAAGAACCCAACACTGACTATGACGACCTTGACGTAAGCTACACTATAAAGTGAACGTATTTGTTTGTGTTTTTACCTTGTGCTAATGTCATGTTGACTAGTTGCAATCAAACTTGGGGGTGCTCATTGATGCAGTCAACTCGAATAATGTTGAAAGACAGTACGACGCAACAACCAAATTCCGAAAATGGCTTTCAAAGGAATCCAACCCACCCATCAAGGACGTCATTGCTACTGGTGTAGTGCCCAAGTTTGTAGAGTTTTTGAGATCGCCTCATGCTTTATTACAGGCAAGTTGGATAATATATCAAGAAAGGAGCCATTTATTCATTCATTTATATAGTTTGAAGCAGCGTGGGCGTTGACCAATATTGCATCAGGCACTTCCGACCAAACCGAGGTAGTGATCAACTCTGGCGCAGTGCCTATTTTCATAGAGTTACTTTCTAGTCAAAGCGAGGATGTACGAGAACAGGTAAAATAATAGAGGATAAGCATAAATTGGGCCTTATTTAACCTGTTTATTATTCATGTGGTCAGGCTGTTTGGGCATTGGGTAATATTGCAGGTGATAGCTCCACATGTCGAGACTATGTGTTGGCTCAAGGCATCCTTGGTCCGCTTCTTGCTATATTAAACGAAAACACGAAACTGTCCTTGCTCCGTAACGCTACTTGGACACTCTCTAATCTCTGTCGTGGTAAAAAACCCCAACCCAATTGGCAACATATTGCACCTGCATTGCCGGTTCTTGCAAATCTTGTATTTTCGATGGATGAAGAGTTGCTTATTGATGCGTGCTGGGCCATCTCGTACCTTTCTGATGGCTTGAATGAAAAAATCCAGGCTGTGGTTGAATCGGGCGTATGTCGCCGTCTGGCTGAACTGCTAATGCATCCTTCTCACACTGTACAGATACCTGCCCTGCGCTCGGTGGGTAATATTGTCACTGGCGATGATTTGCAAACGCAGGTCATCATCAATTGTGGGGTCCTCCCAGCTCTGTGTTCACTCTTGGGCAGTAACAAGGAAAACATTCGAAAAGAAGCATGCTGGACCATTTCAAACATCACTACAGGCTCGGTAGCTCAGATTGATGCCGTGCTGGATAGCAACATCATGCCTCAACTGATCAATATCCTTTCCACTGGCGATTTCAAGACACGTAAAGAGGCTTGCTGGGCTATTGTGAATGCCACTTCGGGCGGTCTCAACAAGCCTACTCAGATCCAATACATGGTACAGCTAGGCACCATTGGTCCTTTATGTGACATTTTGACTTCACTCGATAACAAGATTGTGCAAGTTGCTTTGGATGGATTGGAAAACATATTAAAGGTCGGCCAATTGGATCGATCCAATGATCCTGATGGCTTGAATAGATATGCTCTTTTTATTGAGGAATGCGGTGGTATGGAGCTCATTCATTCGTTGCAGGCACATGAGAATAGCGAGGTTTATAAAAAGGCATATAATATTATCGACACCTACTTTAGCGACGAAGAGGATGATGCTGGAGTGAGTGGCCAGAATACCAATGATGGCTTTGCTTTTCAGTCGGACGTTCCTCAAGGTGGATTCAACTTTTAATTCCTTTTTATTCATATAACCCTTTTGCGCTTTCCTCCTCCCACTTATTGTTACTATTACTATTTACCTCCCCCCCGTCTTTTGTTGATATGTAATGTATATATGTATATTTGTATGACACATCTAAAGACATCAATCATAAATAAACATACACAATGCACAAAATACTTGTTCTAAAACGATAGTTGTAGTTATGTTTTGCCAGAATGATGACTTTAACAGATAATTAGTCGAATTTCTTTTTTCTTTTATGATGGAATATCTATATATATATATATACATGATTGGCACTGCAACCATCGTTACTTTACAAGTCTGGTACCTTGGTTAAAGTTACGGACCAGACGTCACAATCGACGCTGTGACCACTTTGCCCGAACATCCGGAGTTTTTGGCTACAACTTTTTTTTTTAAAAAATCACACGCATGAATGAAAAAGTTTTCCCTTTTTCTTTGAAATATACATATATTTAATAAAGCCCAAGAAACCATGTCTTCACCAAGTGAAGAAACGCCACTTTTGGCACAAACAGCAACAGCTCCACGAATAAAAAAAAGCACAACTCGTTTGGTATACTCTTACGTGTTTGGCCTTTTATTTCTGTTGGTTGTGTTTATTTACAACGTAAGAAACACACTGCCAACGCCTCTCTCAGACGCCCAAGCCAGAGAACAGGACGATTTCTCTGCCATCCATTGCTACAACGAATATCTTGCCAAGTTTACCGAACCTCACTGTGCAAACTCGAAAGAAAATGAAAACTTGAAGAAATGGATCGTCAACGTCGCTCATGACCTTCAACCTGAAGCAAAGGCCAACGGCGTCGAAATGGAAATCATTGGAAATGATACAACGCTTGATATTAGAAGACGTAACAAATTTAGTCAGGGTAAATGTG
>VCJK01001349.1:49565-67756 GCA_024139485.1 Backusella psychrophila | reverse complement strand
TTGAGTATTTTTTTTTTTTTTTTTTGTAAAAATAAGGAAGAATGATTAGGTTTTGTATTGCTTTTTAACATAAAAATTAAACTTTTACCTTTTACAGAATTTGGGTTATCTTTTTTCTTGGAAAAGAAGTAGAAGAGAACTGAAACTTTAATCACAAGAGTTAAGGATAGGTCTACTCTTATAGAAAGTTAACAAATACATCACAAATATCGTTTTAGGAAATCAGCGCATCAGGTTACTCTTTTGATTGTAAAACCAGATATTAAATATATTTAAATGTATAGTAGTATTTGATGGAAGCATCCAATTTTACTATCATCACAGGGACGTAAAATATGATTCGATATGGCGGACCAGTAATAATCTAGTGTTTCAATGAAACATGGTCCTTTAATTCCAATTTTTTTTTTAATACAATGCTATTGCCAGTATTTCCCCCATAAATACTATACCTTGTATATTTGGGGCTCCAAGATACGTTTATTAGTATTGTGATTGATAAAAAAAACTCTTAAGATGTCACTAGTCCACTTATTTCAAGTCAAATAATTGGAGTGAAGGATGGCATTCCATGCCCTTGAAATTTTTTTTAAGTATAGAGCTGGATTAATAATTTACCACTGTAACATATACAATTTGAAAACCGATAATACTAGTATTTTCACTAATCCCTCTGGACATATTATAAGAGACACACTCTAACTGTATACCCGAAACGATTTCGACTTTGTTTTTTTTAAATTGTAAGTATTTATGTAGGATTTAAGTAATTAAATAGAAGATCTAGTTTCCCTTATTTCTCTTTTCTTATCAGGTACTGTACGAACGAGACATAAAATTTCTAGAAAAACAGTATGAGATTGAATCAGCAACTAGAGTTGATTGCATAAGCCTACGGGTTATCATGGTCAATGCGTCCGTGAACCTCGGCTGTACGATTTAAAAGTCAGAAAATCGTTGCTAGTTGAGTCTTTTCAGGCTCAAGTGTGGTAGAATCACATTATTTTGGAATATTATGCAATGTTGTTTCGAGTGAGTCGTCTTTGCTTAAACATTAAACCAACCAATAATAGGGTGCTTACAAATCAGTGTGAAGAGAGATTGATTTTTACACTTTCGCGTGTTTCTTAAATCCAGAAAGAAAGTGAAAAAGTCCACAGGATGGACGAGTGAGCGACAGAGGAGTTTTTTTTTTAATTTATTTCTAAAGCAGAATGTCCTCATCTCTCCCAGTTTCTATATTAATATTATTGTACGCTATAGAAGACTTAAGAAATAAAAATTTTAAAGAGGAGAGAGAGGGAGAGGATATTCTGTTCTACCAGGTACAGCAGTATGAGCTCCAGAGAGTGGAGGGGGGTTTAGTTTGCCCGATGATCAATTGTTCAGAGTTGAACCCTTTTACTTCATATGCTTCTCACAAAATCGATTTGAGTAATACAAATTACCTTATTTTTAGTCATTCAATCCAAATATAGTACAAATTTTGTGGGACAGAAATTCCCACGAGGAAAATAATGGTAGACGAGAAATACAGCTGCTTTCACATGGCTTATCTTTTACCGTTGCAAATAAAGTATTTTCCCCCATTTCCCCTTACTAAAAATTACTATTGTGAGTAGTTTATTTCACTTTATGTTTTATATAACTTTGAAAATAGCTCTCATGCTTGGTTTATAATTATAAGCTATTAGAATAGAACGCGTGTTCTTCGATTTAGTTTTATAAAAAAAACTTCATTTTATCGCTTTCACCCGTTTTTTCATGTGACAAGAGCATCGTTAACTATGAAGAAAACATAATAGCAAATATACCAGAATTGCATGTGCTTATATCTCGTACTTTGTAACTTGACGATTATAATACATTTAACGCCAATAAATAGTGCTCTTTGCGCCATATTACACCAGAGGCAGCATTAATCCGGTAAAATAGTTCAATATCAAAATGATCGATTGTGATTAACATTGTAGTTAATAGTGAAAAACACCAATAATTTGGTAACTTGACTAATCTTGTAATAAACCAAAAAAGGAAAGATGTATTGTGCTCCATGATAAATTATTATATAATGTATAAATGATAACCATTCTCTTGCTTTTGCTCTTATTCTTTTTAACAATTCTTCACTATAGATTTAACTTATTACATTATAAAACATCTATTTCAAACCTCTATACACAATGGCCCAGTCTTCTAAGCGTTTAAATCAAATTAATAACCATTTGAATAAACCTGGTAAGTTTTATTAAACGATGGTTTAATTATATGACTTTTGTTAATAAAAAAATGATAAAAAGTTTCTGCATCCGTCTTTCAGAATGTTCCACAGGCTCCTCCAGATGCTATTTTCAACCTCACAGCTCAACACAAAGTCGATACCAACCCTAATAAAATTAACGTTGGTGTAGGTGCTTTCCGTACAGATGAACTCAAGCCTTATGTTCTTCCTGTCGTTAAAAAGGTAAAGTAAAAGGAACAGAGAAGGGAGGAGGAGAATCAGGACGCGCTTCCAGAGTAAATGAGGTCAAGCTCTGTTACTCATTCTGATATTTAGGCCGACGCCATTTTATTCAATAACCAAGATCTCGATCATGAATACCAGCCTATTGCCGGTCAACCCACTTATACGCTTGCTGCTGCAAAGTTAATTTTGGGCGAGAACAGTCCTGCTATTCAGCAAGGTCGATTTGCAGCTGTACAAACCATTTCTGGCACGGGCGCTAATCACACTGGTGCTGCTTTCCTTTCACAATTTTACAAAAAGAGTAAAGACTGTTACATCTCCAATCCAACCTGGGGTAAATATTGTTTTTATTACAAATAATTTTAATTAACAACTAAAAATCGGAAAAATTAAACCCATCTGTTGCATTCGCTATAGCCAATCACCGTAGTATCTTTAGCCTTGTTGGATTTAATGTAAAGGAGTATGCTTACTGGGATCCCAAATCCCGTGGCCTGGACTATGAGGGTATGTTGCAAGCAATGCGTGAAGCACAAGAAGGTTCCATTTTTATTCTTCATGCCTGCGCCCACAACCCTACTGGTGTTGATCCCACCCGTGAACAGTGGAAGGGTATTGCTGAGGTAATGCGCCAAAAAGGACACTTCCCCTTCTTTGACTGTGCTTATCAAGGCTTTGCTTCAGGAGATTTGGATAATGATGCATGGGCTGTTCGTTATTTTGTTGAGCAAGGCTTTGAGTTATTTATTGCTCAGTCATTTGCAAAGAATTTCGGCCTTTATGGTAAGATGATGAAATATTTATCGCTATAAATCCAGCATCCAAACTAATGAACAACATCATTTTTAGGTGAACGTGCTGGCAACTTGACTATTGTTACCCACAGCCAAGATAATGCTAAGCGTACTTTCTCTCAATTTGAAAAACTTCAACGCTCTGAAATCTCAAATCCCCCTGCTTATGGATCTCGAATTGTAGATATTGTTTTAAATGATCCTGCTTTATACGCCGAATGGAAAGAGAATTTGAAATATATGTCAAACAGAATCATTGACATGAGAAAGGCCCTTTTTAATCGCTTAACAGAGTTGAAAACACCCGGCACATGGAACCATATCACTGAGCAAATTGGTATGTTTTCGTTCACAGGTTTAAATCCCCAGCAAGTCAAGGTTCTTAAAGAAAAATACCATATTTACATGACTGACAATGGCCGAATCTCGATGGCTGGTGTATCTACGAAGAATGTAGAATACTTTGCAAAATGCATTGACGAGGTTGTTCGTAATGCATAAATTATCTTGATGAATATCCCCTAGTTACAACCCATTTACACATACATTTCATTTATTTCTTTATTCGAACAATAAATACATTTTAATTACATAAGAAAACTAAAAATATACTTTGAAGAAATACATCTGAAATAGAAACTAATCGAAAAGGAAAAGCTTGGGCGGATAAAAGGTGAAATATCGTTCCAAATCTCTCTTTTTTTTAGAGACCAGCAATTGAGTTTCTTTAATTTATTTTGCTTTCTTTGGAAATTTGATATTTTTGCTCCACTTTGAATTTCAAGGCTTCGTGATGGTATAGCATGCTTATATTCAAGTATTCATGCCATTCTAATACCGTACCTTTTTTCACTTCTAAATACGGTATTTATATCTAAGGTTGGTATCAGTCTCTTGTTTCTTGACCTATATGTCAAGATATTCATAAATACAATAAATATGCGACAACTTGGATTGCTTTTTTTTTTTCCTTTGAACTTTTACATTGTTCAATAAAGACCTTTAAACGATAGACCCAAATTCCCTCTATTATTATTTAGTTAAAATCTTACATGCCTTATATACAACGTTTATATGATTTCCTTTGTTCTATTGCTTTATTACATGGCTATATTTTTAGTGTGCAATCGCTGAGAGTTATTTTTATGACTAATATGGAAGATGAATCGCAAGAGTGAGCGTTCTTTACTTGTTCAAATACACAACCGGGAGCTTGGATCATGGTGTCAAATAAAAGTCAGATTAGTTTCATCGGCAGAAACATTTAGCATAACACAGACCCCTATAATAATAAAAAAAGGAGAAAAAGGGGTGAATACGCTCTAATAATTATTTCATTTAAGAAAATGGTAACTATATTAATAAGTATACAACATGTTTCTTTTTCAGAAGGGTATCATCATACGAACGATAATCCCACATGACCAAAAAAAAAAACGTTACTTAACACTATAATGTTAAAATTCTCTAAAAGAATTTAGAAAAGATATGACTCGATGAAACAGACATTTGTCTTTCTTTTTCAGAATTTTTAAAAAAAAAGATCGACAATCATGAAAAATGTCCCGCTTGGTAATCCTATCATCCTTCTATATATGTAATTTCTAAGTGAGACCTTACCATTAAAGATAAAATACCTCCATTTTTTTCAATTAGTTGACAATAATATGTTTCTGTGAAAATAAAATTATACCAGTTCACAATTGGATCTTGATTGCTTAGTAATTATTTATAAGTGCCCTTTATTTCTGGTAATTAATAGATGAAAAAAAAAGTGCAACTTAATTGTAAAGAGAGAGGAAATATTGAGACTAGCTGGTGCTATTGATGTATATATTGGCCATTTCACCAACTTGGGTTATCAAGGGTTGAATCACTTTTTTCTACATAAAATAAGCTAAGCATTTTGCAATAGGTACCTTACTTTTTTTTTTTTTTCATTCATTCTCTTTACTCTTGATGGCTTAAAACAAAAACTGTCAGGATAGAAGTTAATAGCATCATATAATGTTTGCAGTTCTGTTATTCTCTATCCCCCGCTATTTTCCGGTATTCATGAAATTAAAAATGAACGGAACGGTAGACGTAGAAACAACTAATATCTCTCTGCCTAACGTTTTTTGTATTTGACAATTCTGACCGAAAATTAGAGGTGGTCTGTCTTACGAGAAGTGGTTTCCATGTCACCGACAGTTACCTTGGTAACACTTTACAGCGTGAGATGGATGGTTCCAATTTTCTTTTATTCCTCTGTCTTAGTAAAGTGGAGAAGTGGTTTTCACATCACCGACAGTTTTCTCGATAACAATTTACAGAGTGAGATGGATGACTACCAATGGAAGTGTGGAATATAGTGTCTTGTTTGGTTTGTATCATTTTTTTTTTTTGAATGAAAAAGATAATGTTTTGGATGATGGTCATGTAAATTTACCCAACAGCCAGAACATGTATTTATATTACTTGTAATTCCCTTTTTATATTGTTTTATTGTCGATGCATTACATTGTACTTTGTATCATCACAATCATTGAATAAAACAACTCAGAACCAGTGCTTTATTATCATAAACACATTGTATTATTATTTTATAATAATAAATATCAAAATGCTGTTATGAACATAGTCACAGGGCTTTGAAGGGAAAAGACTAATGAGAAAAGATACCACAACACTTTGAATTCGATGATGGGAAACATAAGGCATGTGACACTTTTGCTTGTAATACAAAAGACATGTCAAGTTGTCATTAGTATATGCAAACTTGGTATTCAATAGTATACCGTTGACAGTTTTCTTGTCAATATAGAGAGCTATATATATTAAGCAGTACAAACATGAAGGATGGTATATTTTAAAACTGTGTATAGAATTCATTGAATCTAAATTTTGAGGAGGTTAGAGTACGACTTTGAGTGCAAAGCGCAAGTATTATAAGAATCGTGAAATTTTTTATCCCCAATTCTTTGATTAATACCGAATGGCAAGAATACTAAAACTATGAGGTGCAAATCTCCATATTCGCGCAGCAAAAAATGATTCGGTTAAATTACCTACTATTTCGGGATGCGGGTAAAACTCTCATACCCATTATTACAAAAAAAACAAAAAACAAAAAAAAACAATCCCTGTTACTTCTGATTGACACTTATCAATCAACAATATACCCTTTCTTTTGCTGTTAATTGTTACGCCATCATACCCTTATCTTGTTTCTTTTCAAGTTATTGTCCATAGCAGTTCAAACAAAAAAAAAATCAGTGTTTATTGTACAAAGAATGCTTTTTCCTAGCTTCTATAATTATAATGGTAAAATGGGGGGTTTTGTGACAGATTTAGAACCAAGAAGAAACCCATGAAGAGAATGTGTTGTTTGATTCTTCTTCTTCATAAGGCGACGAAGCGACGACAGTTTCTTCCTGTGTTTCCTCTTTAACCTCTTCCTTGACCTGTTCCTCCTCTTCTTCCTCATCATCATCATCAATTTCATCACCATAAACATCAGGGTGGAGACGGAAACAATCCTGCATACCCTTAAACTTCTCTACACAATCCAAACCTTTGGGTTCGGCCTCGGAATAGACAAAACAACTAAAGGCAGCCTTGAATTCTTCACCACAAGGACCCTGTGCCATACCACCCAAACCTACAATATGATGATATTTAGCATATATACTCACCTTTCTCTTTTTATATTTATTTTTTGGTCACGTATACTTACAAGGACAGTCCCAGTTAATTTCACCAGTCTCAGGGTTAAAGGCGGCAGACTGGCCTTCTTGTTCTTCAGTTTGTTCTTTTTCTACGGGTTGTGCTTCCTCGACATGCTTCTCGTCAACAAACTTGATGGTATCCTTGCCGTCAACAATTTCACTGACTGCCATTTTAAATAGTATGTTTATTAATAATAATTAGTAATAATATGTTTAAAAGAAACGAAAAGAAAAAAAAAAGGAGCCCTGTCACTTAAAAAGATTTTCCATGATTTTTTTCAGCCAATCACATTGAACAAAAATTAAGTCACATATAAAATCCCTTTTTTGAGATGCAAAGGGTTGGATAAAAGCAGCTATACCTTGCTGAATGTACAGGAAAAAAGGAGCCATGTAACATTGCTTTGACAGCGTGATTCAAGACTCAGAATATTGGAATGACTCTATACCCACTTTGTTATTAAAAAAGAAAGATTAGAGTTGCTGAAAAGCGTTTATAATAATAGTAAAGTGCATCCAAACAAGTTGGTACACATACTATAAAATATAAGCGGTAATTTATCTCTAAAAGTGATCCATGCTATTTTTGCAAACTGTTACTTGGACCAGTTGACTATTTTATATCAAAGTGTCAAATCTACGACTAAATGTTTATTTTACAATGCCATGTTTGACCGCAGCAAATGTAAAGTCACAAACCTGCCAACACACCAAAAGTTTTCTGATTTTATTTATTTTTTTATTTATACTCTCTTCTTCCTGCTCTTTTATTATCAATGTCCAGTAAAAAAGGAAAGGCAAAGACAGCGCCAGCATCGACACCAGCATCGACACCAGCACCCGCCACAAAAAAGCCCGGAAAACGTGGGATTGTAAAGAACGGCAATGCCGGTAGCAACAAAGCACCAGAAGAAGACCAAAGTCATCATCGCTCCATTTTTGGAGATTGGACAGGCAAAACACCAATCTCTCTTTTGCACGAACATTGTCAAAAGGTCAACTGGGAAAAGCCCAGTATTGATATGAAGAAGCAAAAAAATGGATTTTTGGCCACCGTTCAGTTGAGCCAACGCAACAAAAAGACGGCACAAATGCAAACTGTTTCGTTTACTCCACCCGACGAATACGTATTACCAACAGCCGTCGAGGCCAAGCACTTGGGTGCCACTTTTGCGCTTCATCGTGTAAAGTCACATATGCCACTTTATCGTGTTTTACCACCAGAACATCGCACGTATTGGGGTCAATTCGATACGTACAAAACAAAGGCAAATGCCTGGCAATACGACCCTGATCCGTTCACCGCCCATCCACCTGCACCTGCAAGACGAAAGCAGCAAAAGGATTTACCTTCCAAAGAACATGCAGCGTCGGCTGTTCCTATGCCGATGAGAATGGACGAGGAAAGGGACAGGAGAGAACCCGAAATGGATGAAAAGATGAGAAAGTTCTGGGCTAGTTTACCTTCGGTTCAAATGGGTGCAGAGAACCGTGAACTGGTTGAACGTGTAGTGAAACGATCAAAGATTGTCTATCAGCCTGTAAGACTTTAAAAAAAGAAAAGAAAAGAAAAGAAAAGAAAAGAAAAAGAAAGAAAGAATCAATGCTTACTATTCTCTCACAGTTGACAAGAAAGCATACAAAGGAAGAACGAAACGGTTTAGTGAATCAATTGGTTCGACTTGGTTTTAGAAAGGCACATGCACACGAAGCATTGGATTATTCACAAGATAAAGCAACTGCCCTGGATTGGCTTTGTAAGTGAATGAATGAATGGATGAATGAAGTAGGTTCACTAACAAGTAAATACATAGGTCTACATGTTCCTGAAGATGGTACAGTCTTGTTTTTAATATACACGTGATTAAATAGATACTTATTCCTTCCCTCTTTGTAGATTTACCTGCTCACTTTATGCTTGCCAGCTATAATCCTACCATGACCACCATCTCGCATACAACGCAGTCCCTCGGACGTGATTGGCTACTTAAGCGCATGAGTGCAGTTGGATATCCCGAAAGTGTGTGTAATGAAGCACTAAAACGTGCTGGTGAAGACGACATCAAAGCATTGTTTGGCTTGCAGTGGCGTTTGGTGCACGGCGATGAGCCTATGCCTGTTGTAGAAGAATCAGATATATTGCTGGAACCAGAAGAACTGCAGGCAACAAAAGCAGATGAAATCACCGCACTAGAGTCGATTTACGAGAACCGATTTGAAGTACAGCATGAACAGGATGGGCGCACCGTCTTTTCTTTTCCTATGGGTGCTAAACTAAATCCAAACGATAAGATGAGAAAAAAGCTGGTATTGCAGGTGACTATTCCATCTGATTCGTTTTACCCCTTTAGTTTGCCTTTGTTTGTCATTGAATGCGAAGGTTTACCAAGTTATTTAAAATTAGCACTCATTAAGGGTTTGGTGGAAGAGGCCGAGTTGAACTTGGGTATGCCCATGGTTTATACATGTGCCGAATGGCTTCATGATAACCTCGATAAGACCATTGAGAACCCACCAAAGTTACGTGACATGTCGGAGCGCCTTTCAAGCCTCGAAATCGAACCTCGTAAATCACCTCACCGATACAGCCAAAAGAAACGACATAGAAACAACGCTGCACTGAAACCAGACGCTGCCATTTCGCAAAAGTTGAAGGACTCTCTCGAGGAAATGCACAACTCGGCGCAGTACGTGCCCATGGGAAGAGTGCGCTCCAACTTACCCGCCCACACATTCAAGGACACTGTTGTCAAGACTGTACTTCAGCACCAGGTTTCCATTGTGAGTGGTGAAACTGGTTGTGGTAAAACTACTCAGGTACCTCAGTTTATCTTTGACGAGGAAATCGTACAAGGCCGTGGATCTGTTTGCAACATCATCTGTACTCAGCCCAGAAAGATCTCGGCCATCGGTGTCGCTGAGCGTGTCGCCTCTGAACGCTGCGAAAAGATTGGAAACACTGTAGGTTATGCCATTCGTGGTGAAACCAAGGTCTCAAACGAAACACGCCTTCAATTTGTCACCACCGGTGTACTCTTGCGTCGATTGCAGAGCGACCCTTTCTTGAGCGGTATCAGCCATGTTATGATTGATGAAGTCCATGAACGCTCCGTAGACAGTGATTTCTTGTTGATTATTTTACGCCAAGTGCTCCAGAAGCGCAAAGACCTCAAGGTGGTGTTGATGTCTGCCACCATCAACCAAGAGCTGTTCTCAAATTACTTTAATGGTGCGCCTGCAATTGAAATCCCTGGCTTTACCCATCCAGTCGAGGACTTTTATCTCGAAGATATTTTGGAAATGACAGCATTCGAGTCGCATATGCCAATGCCCAGGAAACGTGATGCTGACGAGGATGGCACAATGCCAAAGGGAGAGTGGGCACAGTGGCAATTGCCATATCTGGAAAAGGGGTACAATCCTCGCACCGTGCGCACCCTCGCACGCTACAAGAACCAAGAAAAGATTGATTACGAGTTGATTGCAACTGCAGTCAAGCATATTGTACAGACCGAAACGGTAAAGATTGAAGGTGGTGCTGAGCCTGCAGTCCTCATCTTTATGCCGGGTGCGCTGGAAATCAAGCGATGTGTCGAGGCACTGCAAGACAAGCTCGCCAGCACTGGTTCTGATTACGAAATCCTTCCACTTCATGCTAATCTCTCACCACAGGAACAAACACGTGTGTTTAAAACGGTCCCCGTTCATGTGCGCAAAATTGTGGTGGCTACAAACGTAGCAGAGACATCCATCACTATCGAAGGTGTCGTCTATGTGATTGATTCTGGTCGCGTTAAAGAAACCCAGTTTGAAGCAGCCAACAATATGATGCATTTGGTCGAGACATGGGCCTCCCGTGCATCTTGCAAGCAACGCCGTGGTCGTGCAGGTCGTACAAGACCTGGTAAGTGCTTCAAGCTGTTTACCAGAGCTACTGACGAAAACAAGATGAGAGCACAGCAGGTGCCTGAATTATTACGTACTCCGCTCGAGCAACTGTGTCTGACGGTCAAGGCGATGGGCGAAAAAGATGTCCGTAGTTTTCTTAAAAAAGCAATTGACCCGCCTTCCGTTGCTGCTCTTGATAGCGCCATCAAGTCACTCACTCAAGTGGATGCTATCGATAGTGTTGGTGAATTGACGGCTCTGGGTAAGCATATGTCTAATATTCCTGCAGATCTTCGTATCAGTAAGATGTTGTTGTTTGGTTCTATTTTTGGATGTCTTGACCCTATCCTCACAATCGCTTCCATCATGTCGCTAAAGAGTCCATTTGCATCGCCCATGGAGAAGAGAGAAGAGGCCAGAGAGTAAGTTTGAAGAATAGAATATATATATATATAGATATATATATATATATGGATTAGAAGGTTGACCTCTTTTAAATAAATTAGGGCAAGAGAAGGTTTTATGTTTAGTAAAAGCGACTGGTTAACAGACATGAAGGCATACGAAGCCTGGCATGAGGTCATATCCACTCGTGGTATGCGCGCAGCTCGTAGTTTCTGCGAAGAGAATTTCCTTTCCTTTCCAACTCTCAACGAAGTACAGTCACTTCGTCGCCAGTATTCCGATGCACTGACAGACATTGGATTCTACCAACATGCTCAATATGATCATTACAATGAAAACAAGGAGAACGCTAATTTATTAAAGAGTATTGTGTTTGCTGGACTCAACCCCAATATTGCCAAGATCAAGCTCCCTGATACCAAATACGACAAGGTGCTAAGCGGTACGGTGGAAAGAGAAAAGGAAGCCCGAGAAATCAAATACTTTACCAAAGACGATGGACGAGTGTTCCTGCACCCGTCTTCGCTCTTATTCAACAATAACAACTACACATCGTCGTTTTTGACTTATTTCTCACGAATGACCACCAGCAAAACATTTATCCGAGATGGCACAGAGGTGCCTCACTTTGCTATTTTGTTCTTTGGTGGCAAGATTGATGTTGACCATTTAGGCAGAGGTCTCCAGATTGGTGACGATGGCTGGATTAAATTTAGATCCTGGGCACGCATTGGTGTTCTTGTGAATCAATTAAAACGATTACTATCATTAGAACTAGAATTAAAGATTGATGATCCCAAAGTAGATGGTAAGCTTATTGTTATTAAAATGATGCATTGTATTAATTAATATTTTCTTGATATAGTTTCAAGTAGTGGCGTAGCACATGCAATGATTTCTCTGATCACAGAGGGGCTATAATATATTATACAATGCTCACATGATGATAATAATAATAAAAAAAAAGCTTTTTATAGAGAACAATGTATAATTCCTTGTTTCTTTCTCTTTCCTTTCCCCTTCCCTTTGCTTCATCTATTTTCTTTTTCTTTTTCTTTTTCCTTTGTTTTTTTTTACAACCAATTTAAAAAAGAGAAAGAAGAAGAAGAAGAAAAGGGAAAAAGTGCACCAATACTTTTTTTTTATCATCTCATTCTTTTTCGCATCAACTCTAAAACAATAAGATGGATCTTTCTTGGTGCATTGTCTGTGATAACCATATTGATGAAGAGGTACTATAAGAGTGGCTCTAATAACAATAGATGAAATTAATAATATCGTACAATAGAATGATTCGACCGTGCTTTACTGTTCTGAAGATTGTAAAGACCGAGATCAATTAAAAAGTACCGTTTCTTTTAATGTTACAAAGAAACCACTAAAGCAAAGCACGCTCCTCAAAATGAAACGTGGTAATGGCTATCCTTGGATTCCTTTATATCGTCGTCATCGCCGTGGTTTGTTTGTCTCCAAACGTTACTGTACGACCAGTTCTATTACTATGAATAAATTCCTCGTATCTTGAAAGTAGAAAAAGAAGTGTGTTATAAATCCGAAAAAACAAGACATAATTTACTCGATTATCACTTTTATATTTGTTATACTCATAAATTATTGAGATTTTTGCTATTCTCCTCATTTTTTATTTTCTTTGTAGTAGCAAGCATTTACTTTTTATTAATAAATGAACGCACAGACATTATATTTTATATATAAAAGGAAGGTTCACATTGTTCTTGAATCGTCTATTTTTAGCAATAGGATAACAATAAAACTGGCTGAGACTTCATTTCGTTTTTAGCAATTCCTATTTATTGGGTCATGTTATTTTTGAGAGTTTTGGGCAATAACCTCATTGTGCTTATTAAAGCCACTCCATTGGAATTATTATTATTTCTTTGGATGGAATATCATGTTAACCTATTGTCTAGGTCGTATTCTCAGTGCTTCACTTTGTTGGCATCGCTTAATTGGCATTAAAGCTGATTTATTTGAGCTCTTGTCTTATGTTATGCAGCATGTATGGTAAAAAAAACAAAAAACATTGGGCGTAAATGCATATCAGAATAATAATCATAACTTTGGGGGAAATCATCAATGAATTAAAAGCAAATTATATATTAGATTAACAATGTAGCAATATAATGCAATATTATAGTGAATATGTACAGATGGCAGTTTTCATTCAACTCTAGACATAATAATAGTGTAAAATATACATCTCCATCTCCCCTTCATCTTGACCATCTCTAAATAAATCGTAATATGAAAATATATGCATAATTGATAATAATTTTTAATACTTGAATGGAACCATTATAAAAATGATTATATATTTATTTAAATAAATAAGAATGAAAATGATGAATAAAGACACCCTCCATTAGCGTTTGATGTGATTAATTACCTTTTATTGAGTAAATTTATCACATTTTATTACTTGTAGTTTTGTGCTACCATCATTTGATACTACTAATGATTCCAAGTTATAACTGTATGTTTTATTCTTTATAAAAAATAGCAAGAAATAGGGCGAAAGGAGTCTTTTATATCTAAAAATACAATGACATTGTTATATCTGTCTTTTACAGCTAAAAGAATCACAGTTTGAAGTCGGTCATTAAAATCATTTAAAACAAAAACAAAAAAAAAGGTACACAGGCTCATTATCCTTTCTCTCTTTCTCTCTCTGATTAAAGTTCCAAAATGAGTTTAGAAGAAAAAAAAGCAAAAAAGCTTTCCCTCGACAATTTTAGTAAACTTCTTTCTTCCTCAAAAAATAATAGAAAAAAAAAGACACTTTCTTCTTCAATGTCAACGTTTTCGGAATCTGTTCTTTCAAGAAACTCGACAATTCAAAGCACATCAACAATCTCATTTCAAGAAACTGTTGACTCTTCTTCATACTCTCCTCCTTCTATAGCTGGTAACAAAACTAATTATATAGAAATAAATAGAAAGAGATTAAACAGGATATTAATAGCAGTGTCATTCATAATATAGAGTCGCATGAAGCTGGCAGTTTAATACAACAAATTCGGTCCAAACGACACATTTTAGCCGAGCTGGACGAAGAGCACAAGCATTATGGTTATCAGAACCAGCAACTAAGTGATCAGCTATTAAGAATTCAAGAAAAGAGTGAAAAAAAATTACAACAACTCGAGATTCAACGCACCAATTACAATCGACACCTACTTTCCTTACGTTGTACAACGGATGATCCCTCTTCGATCTCGACTCGGTTAATGAATCTTAGACAGCACATTCAAAATGCCAGCAACGAATTAATACCTCTCATTTCCAATAATCAAGTCGCTACAAGGTTTAAAAGCCTCTGGTTAAACTTATCAAACCCCATCGACCAACTTGATTTGACCCAGCACGAGTGTATTCAATTGCTTACAGAGAAATTCATGATGGATGTCTTGATTCAAAATCTAAATTTAAACTACTTCCCTGGTTTATCTTGTAATGCAGAGTCAGTCATGACTTTACAGGATTGGCTTGAGGTAAAGACTGGATCGGATTTTTATTCTACAAGATTGAGACAGGAGGTTGCTTCCATCATCATGAAGCAAGACCAACAATTGCTAGAACAGCCAATCACAAAGAATTGGCAATATCTTTATCGTGGTCTTCAACGAGTCTATCCTGGATTGAAGGATGAGCAGGAGCGTACTAAATTACATGCTTTAGTAACAGAGGCAGTATTAATTGGTTTGGCTATCAAGGGGCAGGAAAACCTAATCACCGCAGTCGATGTAAAAGAAGGCAGTCAACCACTGGATCCCATCTTGATGAACGAGGTCCAAGGAAAGTCTTCAGGGATTGTTACTTTTTGTATATCACCACCTTTTGTTATGAAAATGAAGGATAATAGATATCATACTTTGGTAAAGGGTCTGGTGTATTGCCAAGATTAAAAAAAGAAAAAAAGAAAAAAACATGGATGATTCAATATTATATACATGCACGCACTCCTACTCTCATATACACCTTACTTATATATCTACTCAATTACACACACACACATAAAATATTTTATATAAACACTCACTTATTGTCTACATGATATATTTATTTATTTATTGTTATAATAACCATAAACGGACTAATGGGAGAGGGGGTTCCTTTTCCTGTTTATTGCAAAGTGTTGACCATGCCAGTCAAGAGTTCAGCCAAGCCATAGGCTCCAGCATCTGGAATGCCTGACTCAATGACATCCTTATTATCAAGATAAGAGGAACGGCCCAGCTTGGCAGACAAGTCCTTTGTCTTTTCAGAACCTTTACGAGCAGCCTCCAGTGCAGCATTGACATCCTCAGTTTCATTTAATGTATCCACAAATGGACACAAAGTATCCATCAAAGTACGATCACCGATACGTGCCTTTGTGTATGTCATGAGTGTATCCAATGCAAAGCGAGAAGCCTTAATCCATGCAGTCTGATCAACTTGAGCATCTTTGTTTGTCTTTAAAAGTCCTGCAGCAAAGGCATTCATAAAGATACAGTATATGGCAGAGGATGTACCTCCAACAGAATGTTCAATGGTATCTGCAATGCCAAGGATGGTCTCTGGGGCTGATTTCAAGTTGTATGTTGAGAGTCCCTCTTGAATAGCTATTTTGAAAGAAGAGTACGATAAATTAGTACTTGATTGTGAACTGCTATTATCAATATATATATATATATATATTACCAAGTGCGGCAGTCTTCAATGTTTGACCACAGTCACCATCACCAAGAATGGTATCAAAATCAGTGATACGTGGTTCCGCATCAATCACCGCCTGCGTAGCACCGCGAATGGCAGCTTCCAGTACCTTTGGATCCTTCACTATGTATAAATCATGACTATTAATATCATATCTAGCATGGGCATCACGTCAATCTTGTTTTATCACGCCCAAAACTATTTTCATGTCTTTCAAATTAAATAATTGGAGAGTGAGCTTACCTTGTCCAGCGTTGCCATCTGATTGTGTTTCTGTGGAGCTTGAATTTGTTTTGATCTCCTCACCAACGACTTTTTCGGAGAAAGATAGAGCGGCGGTCAAAGGCCAACCTGTCACATGGACCTTTTCATCCAGCAAAGACAATTGTTCATCGCCCTGAATCTTAAGTAAAGAGAGAGAGAAACCAGGCATGTTTAAACTTGTGACAAAGCAACCGACATAAACACGCTCCAACTTTATTGAGCTCTTTTTCTCCAACAATGCCTCCACAGCTTCTTTTACCACCAAATTCAATTCAACGAGTGCGGTGCCTCCCAAATTATTTACCAACAAAACTACGCGACTTGTCTCCTCTTTGGGTAAACTGATATAGCTGCGATCTGTATCCTGTTGGTCTGTAAGCATACCCATCATCTTTTGAACAAGTGGTTTGGCTTCCATCATCTTGGTTTTTAAGAATCCAGCTTCGTTGTGAATACCCATGCCCAATTCCAACTCGTTTGCTTCCAGTTGATTGAATGATCCTGAACCAGGAACATGACAATGATCAAGGGCAACTCCTAAAGTAGCAGAGTTATCAATAGCATATTGTGCTATTGTACGTACTTGTTCCAAGGTCGCACTAAAAAAAAATAGACCCATTTATTTAGTTTTTTTTAGTTTTTTTATTTTCTCATCTCTTCTTTCCTTTTCTAAAATAAAATAAAAACTTACCCTCTAACAGCAGCAGCACCGGCCAACTTGATTGCAAGTACAGTAGCAGCCATACCACGACGTCCTACTTTTTTACCCTTTTCACGACCCACAGCAACATCATCACCTACTGCAATCAAATCCACCTTGATACCTCTTGCCTTTGCGCGTTCAACCGCCAATCCAAAATTCAAACAATCGCCTGTATAGTTCATAATGATGACCAAAGTACCATGAGGAGACTGTACACGTTCAATGGCAGCAAGGACCTGGCTGGATGAAGGGGACGCAAATACATGTCCACACACACTGGCAGTAAGCATACCATCACCGGTAAATCCGGCATAACCGGGCTCGTGACCTGATCCACCACCGGATATCAAGGTCACTTGCTTTTTGGCAATGTCGTCTGCGTTTGCAGCATAGACCACTATTTTTTTAAAAAAACAGAAAAAGTTTACACAAGAGTTTTTATTTCTCTCAAGAGTATGTACCTTTATCTTTCTCTAATACGCGTAAATGGGGGTTGGCATAGCATAAGCCTTGGATGCTTTCTGCAACAAGCTATGTTGCAAATATGTTAGCATACACATAAAAATATTTTGTTGTGTAATCTTACAGTTTCGGGTGCGTTGATAATATGCTTGACTATATTTATTTAATATTATTCGAATGGAGGTTTAAAAGAGAACATTTTTTATATTTTACCTGCGGTTTGTTCAGGATGCATGGTATATATATTTTTTTTCCTGTAAAAAAAAAAGAGAACGAAAGAAAAGAAATTAAAAACAAAAAAATAACGAAATTAAATTTATGTAAAACAAATGTGTGTGAATCCTTATCAATCCATATCACCTAATAAATTTAGAGCGTTTTTTTTATTTATTTATATATGTGGAAAATCAAGCTAAAAGTTTAAAAATAAAATGATTTCATTGTAAATAGGAACCGCACTTCAATAATCATTGTGATGAACCGAATCTCTCTTTTATGATCAAGTATGATATCTTTCGATACAATGTTTACTTTAGCCCCATCAAAGTATTTAGTTATGGCACTATTTCTTTTTCATATTATTTACGAATGAAAATGGAGCAAATTTCCCTTGTCACTTTTCACAATGTAACATCTCATTCGGTATTCCCATAAGCTATAATAAAAGGTGATTCTAGAATTACCAGAAAAAATATACATTGTATTACTGATGAATTAATAATTCGAATAAGTTTTGTGTTATTAACCTGGATATTTTTCAGCTATCAAGATATGAAACT
>VCJK01001349.1:32024-43872 GCA_024139485.1 Backusella psychrophila | reverse complement strand
GTTAGTTTTTTTTTTTTTTTTTGTTAATTCTCATGTATCTGTCACTTATTTTATTTATTATTTTGTCATTGATAGGTGCCCCTATGGGATGTGCTCCTATGGCCCATGTTCTCTACTCGAAAATCATGAACTTCAATCCAAAGAACCCTGATTTTATTAACCGAGATCGTTTTGTACTCTCTAATGGTCATGGCTGTGCTTTGCAATACATTATGCTTCATCTTTGCGGCTATGATGTATCAATGGATGAAATCAAAAACTTTCGCCAATTTGGTTCAAAGTAAGTATACACATTAAGTTTCTTAAGGAACCCCTCTTTTTCTAAAGATCTCATATTTTAGGACTCCCGGTCACCCAGAAGTCAATGATACCCCTGGTGTTGAAGTAACAACTGGTCCTTTAGGTCAAGGTATTGCAAATGCTGTCGGATTAGCTGCTGCTGAAGCTCATATGGCTGCTACATATAACAAACCCGGCTATGACATCTTCAACAATTACACCTATGCTATGATGGGAGATGCATGTCCACAAGAAGGTGTGGCTCTTGAGGCCATTGCTCTTGCAGGGTGAGAATATTTACGTATGTGAAACTTTGGGGAGATACTAATTTGAATGACTTTAGACATTGGAAACTTGGCAAATTGATTGTTGTCTATGATGATAACAATATTTCGATCGACGGCACAAATGCTGTTGCATTTACTGAGGACATGTTTAAAAGATTTGAAGCTTGTGGATGGCATACATCTACTGTAGAAGATGGTAACCGTGATGTTTCTGGAATCGAAAAGGCAATAGTAGAAGCCAAGGCAGTTACAGATAAGCCTAGTGTTATTAGAGTGAAGACTTTGATTGGTAAGTGATATATGTGAGTTTCTTTATGGTTTTATTCTAATATGATATGGTTGTACTTGTTTTCAGGATTTGGCTCTTTGATTGAGAACACCACAGCAGCACACGGAACTGTTCTTTCTGGTAAATATTTTGAATTTCCTGAAACCTTATCTTTTATGACGTGAGCTTATTCTAAAGTGTTTGTGTTGTAGCTGCTGATGTTGCACAAGTCAAAGAGAAGTTTGGTTTTGATCCCAAAGAGACCTATGTAGTTCCTCAAGAGGTAAATAAATAGAGTTAGCTGGTTACTTTATTATTAATACCATTCAATTTAATGATAGGTTTACAACTTATACGATGCTCATGCCAATCAAGGTGCTGCTATGGAACAGGCATGGAAAGAAAATTTTGACAAATATAAATCAGAGTACCCTAAAGAGGCTGGTGAAATTGAACGCCGTTTTTCGGGAAAATTACCAGAGGGTTGGGAGGCTTCTCTTCCTCGATATACACCAGGCGACAAACCTCTATCTACTCGTAAGCTTTCTGAGCTCGTCTTGAATGCCATTGCCGGAAAAATCCCTGAATTACTAGGTGGTGCAGCAGACATGGCTGGTCCAACAAATACTCTTTGGAAAGGAGCAGTTGACTTTCAGCATGTATGTTTTCGTTATATCTGCAGTGCTAATGCTTATGAGTGAAATATTAAATGTTTTTTTTTTACATGTACTAGCCTTCCTCAAATATTGGAAACTACGCAGGACGCTTCTTCCACTACGGTGTTCGCGAACACGCCATGTGTGCTATTATGAATGGATTGACGTGTTATGGTGGAAGCATCCCATATGGTGGAACCTTCTTGAACTTCTTAACGTAAGTTTTCTTTATTAATAATAACGACGATTTTTTATACTAATGATGTTCTTTATTAGTTATGCTTGGGGAGCTGCTCGTCTTTCTGCCGTTTCTCATCTTCGTGTTCTCATGATCATGACACATGACTCTATTGGGCTTGGTGAAGATGGTCCTACTCATCAACCTATTGAAACCTTGATTATGACCCGTGCCACCCCCAATATGTTAACCTTCCGACCAGCAGACGGTAATGAGGTATCTGGTGCTTATTTGATGGCACTTGAAAGTCAACATCGCCCATCTGTACTTTCCTTAACAAGACAAAATGTACCTCACCTGGAAGGAACATCAATTGAAGCTGTCCGTAAAGGTGGTTACATTCTCCAAGATGTAAAGGATGCAAAGTTGATATTGGTAGCTACTGGTTCTGAAGTTCAAATGGCTGTTGAAGCCGCCAGTGACTTAAATAACCAAGGTATACCTACTCGTGTTGTCTCTATGCCATGTACAGAATTATACGACGAACAGTCACTAAGTTACAAGAAATCAGTTTTAACCCCTGGTATTCCAATTGTCTCTGTTGAAGCCTTGGGTGTTCATGGTTGGGATCGATATGCTCATGGTCATATTGGTATGCGCTCATTTGGTGCTTCAGCTCCAGCTGAAGTACTGTATAAGCAATTCCATATCACTAAAGAAGATACTATCGAAATGTCTAAGAAGGTTCTTGCTCATTTTGAGAAGGTTGGATATGTTCATGAAGTAGGACTAGATTTCCTTAATTAAATAATAGATTTGTGCTTATAAAAACCATATTGATAATGATCTTAATAAAAAAAACTTTCTTATAATTTGATACAATTTGTCATTAAATCCAAAATATTTATCATACTTACCTTTTATCAGCATTTATGTTACCTTTATTAGTTTAATTCAAAAATTGCTGTTAATGTTCGTCTCTATGACGTTTAAGATGTTGAAATTTCTTTGTATTCAGTTAAGTAAATTAACCTAAATAGTTTCATAGGAGTGAAATTTAAGTTGCGACAGTTGGTAAGGAAGGTTTTTTTTCCTGCTTAAACATAGCGCCATATATATTGCAGCAAAGTGAAGTGTTGCACATTTAAGAGCAGGCTGCGCCTCGAAGAAAAAATTAATCCGATTTGTAATGATTATTATGATAACTTCATTTCTAAATAGAAACAGTGTTTAATTTTATTTTAAGGCACTATTTTTAAAAAGAGAGTGAGTGAGCCCCGTGCACACTCAATGTGACACCAATAGCGTATGGTAAACAATACCATCATCAACTCGATATTTTAAAATGAATTAATAAGACTAGTCCATTTTAAATCGCAAAAACCACTTTATTTTTATATGTTGTTTGTTTATATATTGCATACATATTCAAGAGATAGTCAACAGTTGCGGTTACCTTGGCCTATGCGTCCCTTATATAAAAGCTGAAGAGGACAACCTTGATTCACACATATGTCTAAATCGGTTAATCTTTTTAAAAAAGGAAATAAATTAATTGTACCAGGAAAAACATGTTAAAAGTCATAGGACAACTACATAATGTATTTAAAATGTAAATATGATAATCACACTTCTTTTCTTTCCGCTCTTCTTTGCTATTTTTTTTTTAACGCATAAAATTAAGTTCAATGAAAAGCACATATATAGCACATCTCTCAGGAATCGATTTAAATTCAGATACAACAGGTTATTAGTAATAAACATACATTTTATATTTTCCTTTCTTGATTTTAAACAAAAAGAACATCACTTTCTAACTGGAAATACTGATATTTTTTGTGCTTGCTCTTTCGGCTTCTCCATAATTGGTATATACAGGTCATGTTACACGAGGCTTTAAAAAATACAGTGATTTTATACCATCACAAATGCACGGATCTAGAACAACAAATAACGAGAAAATACTCCTGAAAGTGACGAAAGGATTGTTAGAGACAACCCATAAACTGACACCGGGATTCAATAAAGACCTTGTATTTATACCAAGACGCACATTAACATACCCAAAGGAATCATCAACAAATTTTGGCTACGACAATATAATGCACGATTACATTCTTAGGGTAAAGGAGACACTAGGGGAGGACAACAAGTAATATATTACAAAAATGAATAGGAGAGTAGGATATTTATAATATAATATTCTTGTAGATATGAAATATTAGATTTAATGGGAAGAGGAACATTTGGCCAGGTAGTGAAATGTAGAATAAAAGCGACAGGTGAACTAGTTGCTATTAAAGTTACAAAAAGGGAGCCCAGCTTTCATAATCAGAGTGTTCAAGAGATTAATACTCTTAAAAAGGTAAAGTATAATGGAAGAGATGTGGGATAATATTTTTTTTCTTTAAAAAAAACACTTTAAAGGCTAGGATTAGCTTATGTAACTCATAATAATAATTTAAAAAAAGCTGAATGGAATAGATAGAGATAAATTCCTACAATTGCGCGATGACTTTCTTTTTCGTGGCCATAACTGTGCAGTTCTTGAATTACTATCAATTAGTCTTTACAAGTACACATCGTCTGTATCCCAAAGACCAGCTTTTAAAATGGATCAAATTCAGAGTATAGGAACGCAAATATTAGAAACTTTATCGATATTGAGAAAATTGAATATTATTCACGCTGATTTAAAGCCTGATAATATCTTATTCAAAAAGTAATTAATATGATGAATCGAAAGGAAATAAACAAACAAACTAATAACCATGAGTATTTTATTTTATTTTTTAGCTCTGAGGATCTTTATAGTGTAAAAGTAATTGATTACGGATCCGCACTTGATGGACATTCACGCTTGATGTATCCTGTACAAACAGCAAGTTATCGAGCACCAGAAGTTATCCTAGGACTTCATTATTCTACAGCAATAGACATGTGGTCATTTGGATGTTTAATAGCCGAAATGTGTTTAGGCAAAAGTCTATTTCCAGCTGAAAAGGAAGCTGTGTTATTGCACATGATGGTGGCTTTATTAAGGTAAACAATGATCAATATTATTTATAGAAAAAAAATGCCAATATTTATGACATGTTTTCTAGACATCAACCTCCAGACAGTATGATATTTACAAGTAGACTAGGTCCACATTATTTCTCTCTACAAAATGCTACCAAAGCATCAAAAGCACAATTGAAGCCAATCAAAAAAACTGGTCATGATACTCCGGTAGATCGCATGTCTTTGAAGCAAAGAATCATGGGTCCCATATCAGATGATCCCACTTGTAGTACTCAAGGTAACACTATTGCACAGGCTTTTTTTTTTAAGTTTTACTATTAGAGTAAAGTTTTAACTCATTATGATAATAGATAAAGTTGTACGTGAGCAATTGATAGACTTCTTGCAAAAAATATTGGTGTTTGATCCGAGCCAAAGACTAACACCCGATGACGCCTTGAAGCATCCGTTCATCACATCTGCAGTCATTAATAATACAGCATCATCATCATCACCTGACGTTATCTTTACAAATACACTACCTAATTCAATGAAAGAGTCGGGCTCTTTAAACACACCATCAAAAGAAAGCAGTATCAGAGTTCGAGAAGAAAGTGGGATATCATCAATTAGTACTACTTCCACTACACTTGCTGATAGCAATCGTACATTAGATACTCCAGCCACTGAAGTTCAAGAGGAGATTGCACCAGGGCAAGTGATATCGCCGAAAAAACAGCCAAAATCTATTTTAAAGTCAAAACCAAGCACTAGAGAGCTTTCCGGAAGCAAGGTGCAATTCGACGAAAATAGAGATACGACTTACCTGATTGATGATGCATCCTCGAATTACTCTACAGATAGACCACACTCGGCTATGCTTCCTACGAATAACTACAAAATAGCGAATTATTTCTATCAACAACCTCGACCAAAAACAGTAACACCAACATTAGTCCATCATGAGCTACAAAAAATGCTTCCATTTAATGAATATCATTCGCAAACTGTGTATATGGCACCACAATACTATCATTATCCTTTAATTCCTCCAAACTGAGTTTAAAATAAAACATTTTGACGCTTTGACGTTTCTTGGGTTTCAGTTTAAAAATACTATTTTCCCGGTCATGTTTATCAACTATTCCATTTGTCTTTCGTTTATTCCATTATTTTTTTTCTCAACAAATAAGTACTTTAATTTTCCCTTTATAAAAGGGTTAGCTTGTTATTCTTTTAAAGAAAAAAAATACAATGATGGATAGAATAATTGATCGCTTTGATCGACGAAGACAAAAGAAAAAAAGTAAGCCATTATTTAAGCTTAAGGAGTCATCAGAGTCAGTGAGAAATTCTTCACAATACGGCAACAAATATCAACGTAAAATGGTTTCCCCTTATCCATTATCATCCATATATTAAATATTCTTTTTAGAGAATGTCGTACGCAGACCTATTGCTACCAATTTGTCATCTGTTAGATCTGGGTCTGCCGAATTTAACTTGGCAAAAAATAATTCAATACCTCCAGAAGACCAAGTTAATCAATTATTCGATTATATGCTTGTGAGTTAAATACAGTTGTTGAAGGATGCGAAAATCTCATTTTTTTTTTATTTTTTAAAAAAAACAAATAGGAATGTAGAGGCATTTATAATAAAGACACAAAGCGTCATATGGAAGACTGGACAATTGAAAAGAAATGGCTTATGATTCATCAGGACCACCAAGCAGAGCTATTAGCCTCAGGAGGGGGCAATGCACAACCTTACAACGCCGCTCATCGAAAGAGTATGGATGTCAGTCGTCTTTCACTAGATGGAAGTGCGCGATTTACAGGAAGTCCAAACCTTCAAAAGTCCTCGTCTTCACAACGCCAAAGCATACAAATACAAAGAACAGTACCTAATTTCTCTCCAGGAGACGCAACCGAGCCTTTGGATCATGTTAACAACACCTACTTTGATGATTCTGCTGCAGACCAAAACTCGCCTGAATATTTTTTACGCAAATTTTTGGATCCAAATTTACGATCAGTTACACCCAAAGTTGCTGCTAGTCTAGAAGTCAGTTTACGTACGAGGCCTATCACGTAAGATTTATTTTTCTTGGAAAAAAAAAAGAGGGAAGGGGGTTTCCTATTCCCTATATCATGGCATTTACTTGATCGACTTATTATTTCCTTCTTTTTATCAAGCTGGGTAGCCAAATTTATTCACTTGAAAGGTTTCCATGTGCTTGCGCATGCCCTTGATTATCTTAACCACAGAAGTGATCGCCATGACGTACCTATTGAATTAGAAGTGGAAGTTGTCAAGTGCATAAAAGCAATTGTAAATACAAAAATGGGAGGAAAAGAAGCTGTCGAACACCCCGAGTACATTTATGCAGTTGTCTTCTCCATTATTTGTCCACAGTGGCAAACACGGAAACTTGTATGTGAAATATTGGCTTTTGTGTGTTACTTGGATGGATATGAGCATGTCATACGAGGATTCAAGCTATTACAAAAATACAAGAAGACCCTTGGTCTTTTTGACTCGTGGATGTATGACTTGGAAGAGATAACACATATTTCACAAAAATCAAAAGATCATGTCACTGAATATGCTGTAGGTAAACAATATTTTCTAGAAGAAGAATAAGAAAAAAAAAGTGAACTATAAGTAAGGAATGAACCTGAAAACTCATCTGTTCTTTTTTACCATGGTTTAATATCAGATGGCGAGTATGCTTCTGGTGAATGCATTAGCAAAATTCCCTTCTGATGTTGGTTATCGAGTGTATATCCGTAACCAACTGAAAACTGCCAGATTAGAATCTTCCATTATACCCAAACTTGAAGAGCTTGATTACATCTTACTTACGAAGCAAATCAAAATATATAAAGCAGAAACCAAACGAGATTTAGAGGAAGCATATAGCGACTATAATGATGATTTTACTGGGTCAGATCAACCTAAAGAATTATTTGATAATGTACTGGAGAGTATATCTGAGTCAAAGAAAACAGAGAAATATCTCATGTCAATTATGAAGCATTTATTAAGGATAAAAGGTGATTTAGAAACAAGGTGAGTCCAATCCAAACGATATTCAATTCCATAATTACTCATTGCTTGAACCAAATGCCATTATTTGTTATTTTGTAGATTGTATTTTTACCGTATTATTAGTATTATAATTCAACAAATTGTCATGGATCGTCGCTCACATG
Organism: Backusella psychrophila; assembly: GCA_024139485.1. NCBI lineage: Eukaryota > Fungi > Mucoromycota > Mucoromycetes > Mucorales > Backusellaceae > Backusella > Backusella psychrophila. Next base: position 35,984 of record VCJK01001349.1, on the reverse strand, counting down.
GAGAAATGGACGATTTCACATCTAATTTTGGCATATCTGTCGCCAATCTTATTCAAAGTTTCCGTGATCTCGACAAACTGAAACAACATGAATCTGAGAGTCAAATCAGCAGAGAAAAGTTTGAGAATCTTCGAAAAGAACGAGATGAATTACAGACAGAAGTAGAGCAACTTCGTATATTACCTTCGCAATTAGAGTTCCATCAAGAGAAAAAACGTACGTTTTTTATTATAGTTAATACATCATGCTACGTATAACTTAGAATTTTTATGATTCATAAACGTAGGCAACTATTTTCTGAGGCGCGAAAACGATTCACTGAGGGATGTGCTACGTACTTCAAAACAAACTATCTCCATGTTACAGAATAAAATATCAGGAAAAGAGTCAGTGGCTGGAAGAAAGCGTGGTTTTGAGACCAGGGGTGTCATATGTATGGATATTGAGCACAACTCTCATGATTCAACTTTAAGCGGATTATTCGAACCTTTGTCCAGAAAAAATAGTGCCAAGCATAATAATGAAAGACGTCCGAGTAATCGTTCTATTATTAGTTGTAAGTTATACACTAAAAATATATTTATTTATTCATTCTAACTCCTTCCGTCTATTTTTTTTTTCTCTGTCGCATAATGATTGCAACGGAAAATAGCCAAATCTCGAAATGGCTCGCAAACTTCCTTATCTAGCACTGATTCAAAAGAAGAGGAAGGGATACTACCAATCACCCCACCTCCAGGTATTTTATATAAGTCCTATTTGAACAACACGACTTATGCTGAGTATTACAATTAGGACATTTATCTTTTACACAGGAATCATCGAAACCAGAGGATACCATAGTTTCAATAACGACACCGCCTCCTCCTCCACCGCCACCTCTTCCACAACATTTATTACCTTTGCTACCTCTTACACCTTCAAATCAAACGGTTAAATCAACCATTCATATACCAAAAGTAACAGTACCCCAGAACACATCGCCTATACCACTTCAAGTACCTCCTCCACCTCCTCCACCCCCTCCTCCACCACCACTTCTTCCATCCGCAGCATCATCGATAAAATTAGATAAAAGTCCAGTACCCGCTCATGATGCCAAACACATTTTAAACACAGCACCTACGAAGCGAGAGCTTCGTCGCACACCACAGAAAAAGCTCAAAACATTCCAGTGGCAAAAGCTTGAGTACCAGAAAATCAACGATACACTTTGGGGCGATGAACAACTGGAAGAGTTAGAGCTTACAGACGACATGTGTGATCAACTCGAAACTTTATTTACTGCAAAGTCAAATACGTTTTTTGAGAAGAGGTTGAAGAAGAACCTTTTTCAACATACCAAGATTCAATTTTTGACAAAAGATAAGAGTCGTAGCATTAGTAAGTGGTAATCAGTTTCTACATATTATTCCATTTTGCTAAGCGGTTGTTTAGATATTGGCATTCTTCCAAAAGTCAAGCATTTTGGTAGTTTCCAAGACGTTGGTCGACATATTTTGGCTATGGATGATAAACTGTGCACTGAGATATTTCTCCTTAATTTGAATTCATGTATACCAAACAATACAGATAATTTAAATGTAATGGAAAGCTACTTGAAAGAAAAGGATTGTAAAGAACTGGACTTGCCTGAACAATTTGCAGTAGAGGTTAGTATGAAATTGAAGGGGAAAAAAATATTTTGTTTTTAACTATTCCTTTCTTGTTTTAGATGATGCATCTGTATCGTTATGAAAGTAGAATCAAATTCATGCTATTTAGAGTTCAATTCTGGGAAAAATTTGAGCATCTGCGTCAAAGTTTGACTACTGTGCTTCATTCATCTGATGCCCTACGTAATTCAACTGGGTTGCAAGGTTTGATGCATTTGATTTTGTCGTTGGGAAATTTCATGAATGCTTCCAGTTTCCAAGGTGGTGCTTTTGGTATGAGGATCACAAGTATTAATAAGGTAATGTTAAAAGGCCTCTCATCTATATTTTATATTAAATATTAGTTTTTTTTTTCTAGTTGACTGACACCAAAGCATCCGATGCATCACATCTGACCTTGTTACACGTTCTTATAGATATTGTCAGGAGACAATACCCGGAATTTTTGGATTTTGTCAGTGACTTGAAGACGGTACCTGAAGCTACAAGAAGTAAGTTCCATTTTAAATATAAAAGCATACGGGTTTTAAGAACAAAAATAGTCATGTCTAGTATTCGAGAAATTGCTCAACAATACACTGAAATGCGCCATGGTTTAAAACACTTGGGAGATGAACTAGATAAGCACTGGAAGACACTGAAAGATAGCCCCCATGATCGGTTTTATAACATGATGGAAGAATACCGCAACTCAGCCTTATCTAGATTTGAGGAGCTAGAGGTGCTTTATGTCAATGTCCAAGCAAAGTGGAAAGATACAATGAGCTATTATGGGGAAAATCCAAAAGAGATGGATCCAGGGGAGTTCTTCTCTGTGTTTTCGCAGTTCCTATGCAGTTGGAAAAAGGCAATATTGGAGGAAACACGATATCGTATGAAGAAAGAAAAGGAAGAGAAAAGGAAACAAGCAGAAGAAGAAAAGAAGCGAAAGAAAAAGAAACAATTAGTGGTGGATAGTGAGTTGGATATAGAAGATCGATTTCAGATGGATAAATTGCTTGATAAGTTGATATCAGGAGAAACAAACACAAAACTAAAAGAGCGACGTGTACGCCGACGAAAGCTACATCGTGTGAATAATAGCAGTCATAGACATCATCATAAAAGGAGCACGGTGACTCGATCTGCTTCGTTGAGATCAAATCATAGTCATAGTAGCAACAATTCGTTATCTAGTTTGAATCCAAGTTTATCAGCTGAAGATATGCTTCGTACCCTTCAACAGGAGGAGGAAAAGACATAAAAAAAAGCAAAGAACAATAAAATTGGGAAAATATGCAAGCTTTTTACTCTATACTTTATGTATCTTTTTTTTTTTTTTTGCCAGCCACATGATACACCGTGTGACAAAGTAGGAGATGCTTTTTTATTTTTTTATTTTGTTTTTTTTCTTGGTCTTCTTCTTTTTTCTTTAAATAAGTGTGATAATAAACAAAATATGGCTTCAGGAAGAAAGAAAGTGCTATTGAAGGTAAAAAAAACCCCCCAGAGATATTGGAGAAAGAAGGAAGAAGAGTTTAAGCTAAATATATAGAGTAAAAGGTTATTATTTTAGGTGACAGTGGGTAAGCTTTTATCTCTTTTTGTTCTGTAACAATAGTAGTAATAACATACTTGTGCAGTGTTGGTAAAACTTCACTCATGAACCAATACGTGAACAAAAAGTTTTCCAATCAATATAAAGCGACCATTGGTGCTGATTTCCTAACAAAGGAAGTTTTGGTTGATGATCGTCTTGTTACTATGCAGGTAAACTCACTATGATAATAAGATAGGCCCAAGATATTTATCATTTGTTTTAGATTTGGGATACAGCAGGTCAGGAACGCTTTCAGTCTTTAGGTGTTGCTTTTTACCGTGGTGCTGACTGCTGCGTACTTGCATACGATGTGAACAATAGTAAGAGCTTCGAGTCATTAGGTAAGTCTTTTATGAAGCCACCCACAGCGAGTACTCAACTTGTTTTTATGTACATAGACCAATGGCGTGATGAGTTTCTTGTACAGGCATCTCCAAGAGACCCTGATCGTTTCCCCTTTGTTCTTTTGGGTAATAAAGTAGATGTGGAGGAAAGTAGAAGAATGATTTCTCAAAAGCGTGCCATGGCATGGTGTCAATCAAAAGGAAATGTCCCGTAAGTTTTACATTTTTTTGTATTTTTTTTTTCGGTTACTAAAAAAAGGCATTTCCTTTTTATCTCATTTAGTTATTTTGAAACATCTGCTAAAGAGGCAATTAACGTTGAACAAGCCTTTCAAACCATTGCTAAGAATGCCTTATCTCAGGAAACTGATGTTGATATGTG
>VCJK01001348.1:29624-46818 GCA_024139485.1 Backusella psychrophila | reverse complement strand
TTTTTTTTTTTTCACTCTTGAAAACCAATCAAACACACAATGTCCTTAAAACTACCACTTCAATCCAAAGCGATTCGACCCAAATTTCAAAGTAAAAAAGCAATCTTTGGTGATGAAGACGATGACGAACAACATGTTCAAGATGAGCTTGTTGTTGGTATTGAAGACAACAAAGTGAAAGAGTAAGTTGATCAAGCGATATTTAGACATATTTTTCGATTATTTATTTTGTTTATAATAGAGCAAAACCAAAAGAAAAGAAAAAACTACTTGCAATAAACCCTTTACCTAACGCTGATTGGAGAAAGATGGCAAAACAGAAAAAAGAACTGTATGTTCCTGCGCAGGCGCTACAACAAGACAACTTACCTATAGAAGAGGAAAAAGTCATACATTATGGCTTACAAGTTCAAAAGAAAACTGAAAATAATGAACAGTTGATACAAGAAGAGGAGATAATAGAACAAGTACAAGTACAAGACAATGAACAACAAGATAAAGACGAAATACCTAAAAGCTTAGAAGAACGTGCTGTTGAGGCTATCATTAAAGGTAAATATCTCTATCTCTCTTTTTGTTGGTTTCTAAACTAAATATTTATAATAAATCTAAAAATCAATCATCATCAATAGATTCAATGGGCCAAGACGACGATGAGGACAATGGTCCTAAAAAGGTGATTCATGTCGATGAAACACTTGCATTTAGAGACGATGTCAAAAACAGACCTGACGAGACAACCATGGAAGACTATGAAAACATCCCTGTTGAAGAATTCGGTGCTGCTCTTTTGCGTGGTTTGGGTTGGAATGAAGGTGAAGGTATCGGGAGAAATAGAAGCGCTTCACCGTAAGTTGATAAGAGAGAGAAATGATTAAAATCAAGACCGTTTTACTTACCCTTTATCCATAATAGTGCTCCATCAGCGATGCCTGTAAAACAAAGAGATGCACTACTTGGTTTGGGTGCTAAACCCGAAGATATAGCCAAAGAGCGAAGACATGAACATAAAAAAGCAGCATATACATTTAAAGACACTAGTTTATTCAAAAAGATATCAAAGAAAAGGCTGAACGATAATGACGAGGATACAGATAGCGACCATAGTGAAAGGAGTAGACATAGCAACAGTAGTAGACATAGTAGCAGCAGTAGACATGGTAGTAGTAGTAGACATAGCAGTAGCAGACATAGCAGTAGTAGACATAGCAGACATGACAGTAGAGATAGGAGTAGTGAGTCATCCTCACGTCGACATGAAGATAAAAGGGATCGGGACAGTGATCGTAGAAAAAGACGTGATCGGGATTCCAATAGCAGCAGTGATAGAAAGCGTAGTCGCAGCGATAATTATAAATAAAAAGAAAATTGATTTCTTGTTTTTTGCTTCTATAATTTTGGATTAATGTGTTGATTAAAACTTGCAGGATAGCCAAAACCGAAGATTCTCTTGATGTAGTCCTTTGAATGTCGAGCATATAGATTGTCATTTGTTTAGATGAACCAGGTGTTTGAGTTTGATATATATTGTTTTTGTTACATATTCGTGACGTCAATGTAATATCTAAGCCCAAATTTCTTAAATGCACCTTTTATTTCCATCAAAAAGGATTGTGGTTTTATATCACTTGTTTTATAAGTGCTATATACTTGTTTTCACTTCAAATAATACGAGTGATGGATTGGAACGCTGTTAATTTCATTCATTCATGAGTGTAATACAACGTCATTGATTGAACACACTCCTTGCATAGTATATTGTTGTTGTATAAATAGATCAAGTTTATCTCATACTAATAAGGAAGAGAACGATGATTTGATTGTTATATGCAGTGTGACTTTCTCATTCGTTTATCAGAATAATGAAAACATGATTTATTATTCAAGTACAATAAAAGAAAGCTTGTTTATCTTTTTCTCTCTCTTTCTTTCACTCACTTTACTATGCTTTACAAAAAACGTGCCTGTCTACTCTCAGTCAAAATAGGAACAGTTCTTTCAAGATATGGTAGGATGGATATTTTTGATAGTATATACCAATGCTTATACTTACTTTTATTCTTATTATCAATAGTAAACCATCACTCTTCATGGTCTAGTTCTTTTATTTGTGACAACAATGAAAATGTCTTTATGAACGGGAAGCAGCTGGTATCACTCTACTGGAACTCTTGTCGTTTTGGTGAAGGTCGTAATCGAAAATTTTACAACTTTGCTCGTATTGTAACGGAAATGTTATCAACATGCCCACTCTTTATAAAAAGGTAAGAAATATATCAAGCTCATGCTGGGTACTTTATTTTTTTGAATATCGTCACTCTAATATCATTTGTCATGAAAACCGTAGTACATATAACTATATCTTAAAAAATACTGCCATTTCTAAATACGCAGGATATCAAGATATCGATCCTGATAATCGATTAATCATATGGTATGAAATTAAAAAATAGATTCTTATATTTTTAGAAAGAAGAAAAAGATATGGAAGCATGCTCTGTTTCAAGAAGATAAAGATAAAGTGCCGTTGATTGTATGTGGAGCGGGGATGTTTGGAAAAGACCATGTCAAATTGAAGAAGAACCGATGTGGCGTCACTGGCATACTTTGGAGAACTCTAAAAAAAAAGAGAATACAATAGAAAATCTCTAGTAGTTCTGACAATTGATGAATATAATACATCCAAGGTGTGCAGCTCGTGTAAGAAAAATTCAATGGCCAAAACTACTGGTACCGAAGGAGTTGGTGTACTTGAGTGCACACATTGCAAAATAATTTGGAACAGGGATTTAAACGCAGCTAAAAACATGAGGGTGATATCCAATTCAATTTGGAAGAAGGAAGGTAGAGCACCCATTTACAAGCCGCAGCCAAAACCCAATCAGCGTACGAAAACGCCTGTCTAACTGACTTGGGATTTTTACACGTAAGTATTTTAACGAAGAGTTTAATATCAAAGAAAACTCTAATAATTTCCTTTTTTATAAATGTTTTTTTTAGTTGTGTAATACAGGGCATACATATTTATTGAATGTAAAGTTATCTTTGGTAAATTGTTTGATGTGTAAATAAGAACATGTTTATTAAGCAATCATTAAAAAGAGAATATTATTTTGTTAAACAACTTTGTTGTGTGTATTCTGAGCTACTTTTGTCTCCTAAAGTAACTGCACTCCTTTTCACTACGACCATTTAAAGCATTGGCCTGAAACCATATTTCGAACATCTAAATATGGTGTATTCCTCTATTTACAATAGATACATGAAGCATTTTGTTTACTTTTGATGCCATCTTTGAATTTACACTTTTTTTTAAATCTCTCCCTTTTTTCTTTTACAACACAAGTACTTGTTTATTTTGAAAAGAAAATGCAATAAAAGTTTATTATAAATGAGAATAAGAAAAGAAAGAGGAGGTGTAAAGAAATGGTGACTTTAGTAAATATTTTTTAATATAAACGCGTCCATGCATTACCGTAACTACTATTTGTATGTTTGTATGGGTTCCGACAGGTTATTGCCAAGCAACACAGAAACAGCAAAGAAGTACTATACCATTGAATGGTCATAGTTATGCATGAAGAGATTGCTTACCCTATTGTATTAGTAGTAATAAATAGAGCAAGAAGTGAAGACGAGCCAAGTGTTTTCTTTCATGTTTATACAAACAGGTACGATATTAAAAGTCAGAACCTTATTTTTAAAGAATCCCAACTTTTTTTTTGTGGTTTTCTCCAACTTTCTTTTCTCTTTTTATACATAAAAAAAAAATGACAACAAAGGAAGGCGAAAAGAGCGTTCCGAAAGAACAAGAAAAGAAGACTTCCTTTTGGTCGCGTTATGGACTGTACCTTATTATACCCATATTCCTTGCTGTATACTTTAGCAAAGGCAAAACAGTCAATGCTGTCAACGGCCAAGTAAGACAGATTCTACCTACTCAGGTTAAACCTACCCATTACAACCTTTACTTGAAACCAGATTTAGCTGCTTTTACATATAACGGAGTCGAAAGTGTAGAGTAAGTTGGAAAGCGATCCGCTTGAAATCTCTATACGCAGCTCATTATTTATAAAATACTAGTTTACAAGTGTTGAGTGAGACTTCTGCGATTACCTTTAATGCAAATGAAATTACCATTGAGTCTGCGAGTGTCGTTGTTATTGATCAAGACAACAATAGCAGGTAAGATTGTTATTATTTTGGTCCAATCACAAATTAATTCAAGTCTTCAATGCAATGATAACAGTTACCCCCACACTGGCATAAGCTCTGATATCGAGTCCCATCAAGTAACATTGGAGTTTGGTAGGACTTTTAAACGAGATGAAAAGATACAACTCCGGCTTGAGTTCAAAGGTATTTTGAACGATGAAATGGCTGGCTTTTATCGCTCTTCCTATAAAACTGAAAATGGTGATACAAAGTAACGTATTTTTATGCCGCACTTTTACTGTATTTTATTATTTTTTACTTATTATGAATATTCTCCTACAAGATACCTGGCGACTACCCAGTTTGAGGCTACTGATGCTCGTAGAGCTTTCCCATGTTGGGATGAGGTATTGTACTTTTTGTAAACCAAGCATGTATTCAAATACGCTAATATATTGTATGAAAAAGCCATCCTTGAAAGCAACCTTTTCAATCTCATTGGAGATTCCTCATGATCTCACTGGACTTTCCAATATGAATGTGATTTCAGAAACACCCTCAGAAGACACTAAACTGATCCAATTTGACACGACACCCATCATGAGCACGTATCTTGTTGCATTCATTGTGGGACCATTTGAATACATTGAAAGCCACACAAAAGGTACGGAAAAACCAATCAGAACTCGCGTCTATACTTTACCGGGACTTGTGAGTCAAGGTACACACGCATTGAATGTGGCAACAAAGACATTGGAGTTTTTCGAAAGTGTCTTTGGACAACCCTACCCGTTACCCAAAATGGATCTTGTGGCTATACCCGACTTTGATGCGGGTGCAATGGAGAACTGGGGTCTTGTTACTTTTAGAGTCACAGCTGTAAAGTTCATTTATAAATAGACACAATACCCTATACTAAATACACACTTTTTAGATACTCTTCAATGACAAGGATTCTTCTGCTGCTTCAAAGAAACACACAGCTTATGTTGTATGTCACGAATTGGCCCATCAATGGTTTGGTAATCTAGTAAGTGTTATTTTCTAATTACATTGTATTGGAAGATGATTAAATAAATAAATAAATAAAAAAGGTAACAATGGACTGGTGGGACAACCTTTGGTTAAACGAAGGCTTTGCCACGTACATTGGATGGTATGCCATCAACCAAATCTTCCCCGAATGGAATGTTTGGACCATGTTTGGTAGTGACACACTCGAAACTGCACTTGACCTTGACGCACTGCGTTCATCCCACCCTATCCATGTTGCCGTAAATAACCCATCCGAGATTCATCAAATATTTGACTCCATCTCATACGAAAAGGGCGCGTCTGCTATTCGCATGCTGAGTTCCTGGTTGGGAGAAGAGCTATTTTTGAAGGGTATTCGTGTTTATTTAAATACACACAAATTTGGAAATGCAGCCATGACTGATTTGTGGCAGGCTCTCTCTGATGTATCTCATCGAAACGTATCAGAATTCATGAATGCATGGACACAACAAGTTGGCGTAAGTCTTGTGATAACTTTTAACTGGTTTTATAACATGTTACTAATGATGCATTCAAAAAAAAAAAAATAGTATCCAGTTGTGAACGTAAGCCAGATTGATGACACTACCATTTCTCTCTCTCAGTCACGCTACTTGTTGGCAGGTGATTTGAAAGAGGATGAAGACAATGTAACATGGGTGGTGCCACTCAGACTTTCCGAAGCCGACCATCACGTATTAAAGGATAAATCTGACAACATTGCTATTAAGGATACTGTCTTGTTAAACAAAGGTAGAACATCCATTTATCGCGTCAATTATGCAGATACCCTGATGGATAAATTGGTCAGCGAACTCAAGAAAAAAGACCATGGTCTCTTGAAAGACCCAACTGATCGTGCCTCTATTGTTTCCGATGTTGGTGTGTTTTGTAGAAGTGGTGAAAAGTCAATGATGGACTTTTTAAATCTATTGCAGGCATTCAAAAGTGAAACCAACTATTAGTAAGTCTCTCCGTATTCATTTTGTGACATTTCACTCACATTTTCTGTTTATAAGCGTATTGAAACAGATCAGCGATCATCTTCGTACCCAAATCGCAATCTGGAGCGAGTACCCTGATGTTGAACCCGTGCTCCAAAAACTTCGCAGCGAGATATTCTCACCCATTGCCGAGCAACTTGGATGGGACCTCCAAAAGAACGAAGATGCCGATCGTCGTATGCTTCGTTCACTCGCCATCACAGATGCTGCTCTTTCAGGAAACGAGAAACTGGTAAAAGAAGCACAGGCTAAATTTGCACAGTATGTTGCAGGTAAAAAGCAGGCCATTTCACCCGATCTAAGAACCTCAGTCAATCGCATTGTGCTCAAGTATGCCAAGACTGAACAGGAGGAAATGGATCATTGGGAAAAGATATTGGCCATCTACAAGGATGAATCAAACACGATGGATGAACGTATTAACGCATTGCAGGTCCTTGGCAGTGAAATTAAATTTAAGCCAACCATTAACAAAATGTTGGAATTAGCGATGGATTCGGAACAGGTACGAAGCCAAGATGCATGGTTGATATATAAAATGTAAGTCCTCAAAGATAAAAGATGTTTGGTCCTTTTGTATTCATTACTTTTTTTTTTTTTAATATCAAAAGGGCCGGCACAAATCCTTACACCCGCGATAAATTATGGGCCTTCTTTGTCAAAAACTACGCCCTTCTCTTCAAACGATTCGAGAAATCCATGAGCGCATTTAGCCGAATTGTTACTTATGTTGTGGGTGGATTCACTGACTTTAAGAAAATTGAACAGATCGAGATGTACTTTAAGGATAAAAACACAAAGGAATATGTCAGATCACTTAATAATGCATTGGAGGATGCAAAGATTAACGCTGCTCAGATTCAAAGAGAATATAAATCATTGACGAAATGGTTAAAACAATAACCTTCTTTTATATAAATCATAAATAAATGCAATTCATTATTGGGCCTATTGCCTTGATGATTCCATTGGACCACATCGAATGATGATGTCTCTGGTTGTTAAATAACAGTTTGTGATGATGGGTGGTATGCTTGAACTTGAAGTGGGAGGTACTAATTTACGATCTAAAAAGACCCTGATATCTTTAAAGACCTGGCGGGTATAGGATGATAGGTCATATCGAAACCTTAGAAACAGCGTAAACGCAATAAAGGCTACTACCCGCAATCCAAACACCAGTCCCAATAATAGTCGGCCCATAATCAGAACTACCTCGATTTGTGCCACATATCGCATTGCTGAACCGTAGTAGTTATCACTGTACTGCTTTAATCGTTGCTGAATCATTTGAACGCTGGGCTCTTCTTCCACAGGATGAAAGATGACCGGCAATATGGCCTTTCGAATGTATCCCATTGCATGAAAGGTTGAAAAGATAACATACGGTATTAAAGTGACTACAAAGAGTTTATTTAGTTTTAAAATAAGCACACAGGTTTGATTTATAATTTTTTACCTGAAACTGGATCTGAAAAGTACCAATATAACGCAATGAGAAAATATTGCATATTTTCATCTTTTGTAAAGCCTCCCACTTTGGCTGTGGTCCTCCAATACGTTTTATAAACAACAACACTATAAGAAACTAAGGTTCCAATGTATGCTATCCGATATGCTTTTGGGTTGAACTGAAAGGTAAGGTACGCTAGAAAATACGCAGCCGATCCCAGCAAAGTGCCGACATGGCCAATGAACCAAACGAACTGTAAGCTCTATACATTTATAAAAAACAGGATTAAAATGTTGTATAAAACAAAACCATTGTGCAAATACCTTGACTGTATTTAGTAAGCGATGTTCAATAGAATCTACTTTTGTAGGCATGAATCAAGTAAAAGTAAAACAAAGAAGAGGTAATAATGAAATGATCAAAGTATTATGACCAATGCAAAAAAAAACTTTTATGACGTAAACAGACAAAGTTTTTATCAGTTGTACAAAGTGACATGTGAATTTGTTTATAAAAATCTGTCCGCTGGATCAAGTCAACTGACCTTTTCCTTGCTTTTGTGAATAAACTATTGTTTTCAGTCACATAAATGTAATATTTACATCTAATCTAGGTTTTTTTTTTAACATAGGAATTGAAATAATACTATTAGTGCTTCATCTTTGAATTTAACTTTTCTAAAGTGGTACATTAAAACTGATTTGTTCCTGTTACTTATTTGGTCAATAAATCAAAATACGTTCGTTCTCAAGTAAATTTCATACTTTCCTTGTTCAATCACTTTGAATACAACTCAGCCAAAAAATATCTTTGCCTTGGGGTTTCTAAAGTATTCCTGAGATGTACTGACTTTTCTCTCGGCTTTAAACTAGGTAACCTTTGGTTCCCTCTTGGCTTTATTTTGTTTTATAATATAACAATCTAATACTCAATGGAGTATCTTTTTCTGTCATAGATAGTCACGTTGTGGGGAAGAGGAATTGAGAGGGCTTTATTTTTCACTTTTTTTACGTTATAAATTTGCTTTAATTTGGTGCCTGCCTTGGTTTTAGAAGGTCTGTGCATCTTTATATTCTCTTTTAGCAACTCGGACTGATGTATTTAAAAAAATCGACTGAATGAATTGGTCGTTTAAATTGATGTTAGCATCTTCTTCGAGGACAAGTTGCCACTCTTCAGGAGAATGATATTTTAATTTAATTCTAACATAGATGACTGCTACACCATCTGTCCATGATCTATTTCTATATCTTATAATCAACACAATCGTCGCCTAAGTATTCCTATACTATAAAGATATATCTTTTAAAATAGATGTATTAAAGTTGATCTAAAGACAGTAAAATAATTATAGAAAAGGATCAATTCCCTTCTATCAAGCGACTTTGTTTTCTTGTTTTAGCCTTAAATAAATAACAAAAAAATTAAGAAAGAAAAAGATACAAAAAAAAAACAAGGCTAATAGCATGAATTCAAGCGTGGCCACGAGACTAGAATTTTCCATTAAAAAAACAAATAAAATATCATAGTAAAAGAAAATTGATCTTTCCAGCAGGGTATTCATGTAAGTTTATTATTTTATTTTATATTATATGTCTAAAGTGGGACATCTAATACTTTTCAGTTTTTGAGTTTTATTAGCAGATATACTATGGAAAAAATATTTATAAGAGACACGAAAGGATACTCTCAGTTTATAAAAATTTGTTGCTACTATTTAATATATTTTGGAATAAGAAAAATAATAATAAAGAAAATGAGAATTTCTGTAAAAGGGGTACCCTTTACAATACAACGATTCTAGTGTAAGAAAGTCAGAGACTATCATTTTACCAGCTTTCATCTACGAGATTTTACAGGACTAAAAAGTTGATTAAATTAAAGGTAATCACAATATTAAAGCATGTATGAGTACATTGATTTTTTTTGTAAATGTAAAATGACAATTAAACATGGTATTGCTACACTAACAAAAGCCGCCTTTTTAATTTACCATTAAATAACCAAGCTAGACTCTAAGTATAGCATATAAGCAAATGATGACATGATGCATGCATATATATTAAAACTGGCGGGAAAACTGATTAAAATATCCAAACGCAAAGCATTAAAAATACAGATAAATGTTATTTCTCAAATAAAGTAATTGATCTTGAGCTGATAAAAGATATTGAGTGATATTAATGCAGGTTTTCCTCCTTCATAATATGGCTTGCTTTTTTTATCTATTTATTATTCTGTAAATGAATCCACTATTTTCACCCTATCGAGAACATGAATTGAATTTAAGATAACTTAAAGATTTGCCAGACTGATCCAAGGAGAGAAAATATGATTTCTTTTGTAAACAAACTAGAATCATATAATTCTCAAAAAGGTGATAGAAAACTCGATTCACTAAAATGGAAGCTTTGATGTAATTGGTAAATAGCAAATATTAGCAATAAAGGTTAATGTAACAGTGATACGTCATTGTGGCTACGTACGGTACATATTGTCCCTATACATGATATAAATAGTAAAACTTAATGTGTAAAATGTCAAACAATTCTTATACTGCATACTGTAGTGAGTCAAATAAAATGTTTGTTCGAAAATCTAACACTAAAAGAGATATCTCTAATAAATAGAAATGAAACTTTTCAAATAAAAATAAGGACCATGTCATATTATTAGTCTTTTTTTTTTTAGTTTAAATAGTAACAAGTTACAATTCTGGTTTTGAGCCAGACCCGTTTAGTTTCAACTAAATAATGTGTATATGTATTTTTTAATGATTAAATAACTAAAAGGCTATCAACTGAGTGGATGTAGACATTATTACTTGGTTAACTATGCATTTGACAAAGGCAGTTGGTGCTAACATTAGAATAGTTTGAGGAATGGGATTGATATCTCGTAAGCCTTCACTATATTCTAATAATCAACTAGATTTAATCAAGCAAGGTTATAATAATCAAGGTTTTGAAGAATGATAATTCTAATAAAAGATAAATGGTTTAAAATAATAAGCTGAGTAGCAACATCTGTAAAACACTAAACCATTCCCAGACTATCCAGATTTAATTGAAGAGGTTGGATTAGTAACCCCGCTTTGTGGAAAAAGGCATAAAAGGTTTTATTTATAGTCGTAATAACAGCAAGTATAGTAAAGCAGATGTGTACATATCGTATTAAATACAGTTCAATTAACAATAGTGACAATGATATTGATCAACCTTTTGTAAATGCCTTACTAAGAAAAAAGGAGTGAACGAGTTTATATTATACATATGACAATAATTACTCCTTCACATTTTCTTTTTCAGCAAATCGTAAATATACAGTAAATGCACTCTTTTTTTGAAGTTAAATCGTGACATTTTAACTGTTTTGAACTATAGCCACATTTCTTCAGAGAGTGATAGAAAAGGTATACAAAAAAAAAAGTGTGGGGCAACAAGAATTTACACAAAGTAACTGTTGATATTTCCATTGATGATGTACATTGATTTAATTGGTACATTCAATTTCAATTGTTCTTAACATAATTGTAATGTAATATGCATTTCATATTCCTTGTTTGTCACAATGATCATAATAAGGCATTAAGAATTATATTACAGTGAAACACAGCCTATAGAAAGGAGACATTATATCGCTACACAGAGCAAAGGAAACCATACAAGCTACTCTTTTTTACGACCCCAGCATTTCAGACTTGTTTTAATATAATACATTATATTATTCGTTTCATTATTATTAAATCAGACTTAATAAAATGTAATAAACGATAATAAAAGATATTGGATTATGAAAAATTAACAAACATTGAATAAGTAGTAAAAAAAAAAGGACAAAGACTCAAGTTTTATATATTTTCCATTTAAAGAATTTCAACAATTTATAAAATTACAACAGAAGTATTTTTTTTTGAAATTAAAAAAGTGCACTTTTTTTTAAAAAAAGAAAAAAATCAAAGATCGAAGCACATTGTCATGGTAACACTTTATCACTTTTAGCGTTTTCTCGCATTGTTACTAATGTGAAATGTAATACAATCAAAACTGTATACAAACTGTTTACGCAAAGTAAAAAATGTGCTACCAATTGAGAAAGAGAGCGAGAGATACTACTCTTTTATCATTTAAGTCATACGAATACATGTCCTTTGTATGCTATAATAGAACATTACAATATATTATTCACATGTGGTTTGTTCGTCAAATAATGCACATAAAAACAAGTCTAAAAATAAAAAAAAGAAGAATAGAAGATAACAATATAAAGAAAATAGAAAAAGAAAATCGAATGATAATTTTACCCTCACGTCATATTAAAAACTACTATAGCTGATTATTCATCAAATCTTCTTTCGTTCTGTTTTTTTGATATCCCTTCAAAATGATATATAAATATATCGGATTCTTTACCCCAAAATTATGTCCATTTCTTCCTCGGAACACTAAATAATCTACAAAAAAATAACTGAAGGTGATACTGCATATTCTATTTGTTCTTTTTGATTGCCTTTCAGTCTGTAAAGAGTCGGTCTATATATCTGCTCTGAAACCTCATTTTGTACCACATATGCACATACATTTTATACAACTACAAACCCAATCACTTCTTCATAAACATCAGTCGCTTTTTTTTTTTGGAATTAAGAAAGTTTATTTTTATAGGTAACTGTTCTATTTTCCACTCATTTTTTTTTTATCAAGAGAAAGTAAATTGCAATTCAACATTATCAAAATGACACCATATGATCAAAATACAACACAAAAAGAAAGGATGCAATTCTATGTATCTACTAATGCTGTGTTCATGATAAAAACCCTACCTTTTGGTTTTGTAATTTGATTTTTCCTTTTATTAACATTTACACACGAGGTACACACAGACGATGAGAAGTCTAAATATGGTGTGTTGTCTTTCTGAGTTTTTATTTATTTTTAACCAAAAAAAAATCCATTTTGCTTGGAGTACCACAAACATGATAAAAAAAAAATACAATACATTTTGAAGAGTTCAGTTTTGGTTTTTTTAAACAAGATACAAAATGTAAACTTGTTTTAAAATTATTATTAATTATACTACTATTAAAGTGGGGGGATGAAATGAAATTTTTACAAAATATTAAAAAAAAGTCTATAGAAAAAATGAGAGAAAAAAAGATCAAGATTCATGTCAATGTCATCGAGGAGAGAGAAAAAAAGGGAGAATTCATAGGATAGCTACCAAAGTCATAAAAGATTCATAAGGAGAGAGTTAAAGTTAAAAAAAAAATAGCGTGCATAAAGTGTTTGGAAAGTTGACATAAATAAGGGTTGTTTGAGAAAATCTTGATGTGAGAATATGTACAAAAAAAAAGTAAAAAAAGGATGAAGCAGGTAAAGTAGTGAGTGAAGAAAAAAAAGTCTAAAGTGGTATGTGATTTCTTCTACGTTTATCGCTTTTGTCTAAGGGTGATTTATATAATACTGATTGGTTTTTTTGGTTTTTTTGTTGTTGTTTTCTATTGTTTTTTGTTTACTGTATTTTTTCATCTTTTTTTTGTTGATTTGTGTACTTTTTTCTTTGTTTTTGTTTGTTTGTTTCAAACTTTAGTTGATTTGAACAGAGTAAGGGGATCTTTCTGACAAGATGGTAGGGCCATAAGATCTGTTGTAATATTTGTCATTATAGAATGCTGCATCATTGTGGGATGGTGACCAGTGGTTCTGAGAATTCATGGTATGACATCTTGTGTAATTTATTTCGGGGTAACTACAAGCTGTTGGAGGGTTCAGGGGCTTGTGTTCAAACTGGGTATATGGAGAAATAGCAACTGGGCGATATAACATGGGTGCAACTAAAGGTGCTGTCATGCGGTGATGAGGGTGATAGTCCATATTGGTTGCTGGTGGACTGGTGGGAGAGTCAGAGTCACAGCTGGTAGCTGGGGAAGTAGGAGAGTAAGAAGGTGAAGTAGATGCCACTTTGGAAAGACTGCAAGAAAAAAAAATGTCAATAAAAGAAATAGACGCCGATTTAAAAGTCAATACTTACTTGAATGTCTTCCACTGGGGGTCATGGCATCGTTGATGTCTAGAGAGAGTAGTTTTACGAGTAAAAGACTTTCCACAGTCAGGAATATCGCAGACATAGGGTCTCTTTCCTGTATGGGTACGACGATGTCTTGCCAAAGAAGAAGACTATATTAAATTGAAAGAGAATTGGATCAATCAAAAAAAGCTCGTTAAGGTTGCATTTTTTTTTTCTTGAGCTACTTACGTCGCTAAATGATTTTCCGCAAGATTCATATTCGCATACATGGGGTCGCTCACCAGTGTGGGTACGGTAATGAACAGTCAAGGCGGAGCGTTGAATGAACTGCTTACCACAACCCGACCATTCGCAATGGTAAGGGCGCTCGCCAGTATGAATTCTTTTATGTCTGGAAAGATCAGAGCGTCTCGAAAAACGTTTTGTGCATTCGTTCCAGGTACAGACATATGGTTTATCAGATTGCTGATGAGTTATAGTTGCGCTTTGTTGTAATGGTGAATCAGCTGTCGAAGAAGAAAAAGAGGACAAGCTGGATGTATCATAAGTTTCATGTTCGTCGTGTGTATTCAATAAGTTGCAGATATCCATTATAATAGTAGTTTGGTATATATATATATAAAAGAAAAATTAAAGGCAATAAAAGTAAAAATAGAGAAAATAAGAAGGATTAATAATAATAATAATATAAATAAAGAAAAGAAAGAGGAATTAAATTTGTGAAAATAAAAAAATATGGCCCCTTTATATAGCCCGCCACCACATTAGATCATGGGGGGGAAGTGTAATGTTTAAGGTTTTGGCGAGTCCGAAATTGGTAAGGAGTACATAGAATTCAATGATACACGTTGTATTTGATCACAGCCATTTAATAAGTTCAGCTTCTGCCTATTTTATTGCATTCTGACAACCAAACTTACTTTGCCTGTCTATTCTCAGTTCATCTCAACCACACCCCCCAAAAAAAAGACAAAAAAATCGACTAGGTCCATATTTATTAGGCTATTTAGTGTAAATCTGGTTATTTTAGTCAAATTAAAAGTTGAAAACCAAAAGGATGAGGATATAATTATATTCGATAAATACCAGCCTTAATTCGATCAGTCGAACCCAAGAAAAGGGTCCGAGCTGGTTCCCTCTCATCAAATGGTTGGGCTCGATTCGTTTGTGATCGGTCATCTTATAAAATGTCAATCACCACTCCCCCCTTTTTTATCTGCTGAATGTGAAATTTATGTTCATTTATTGTCTGTGCTAATTAATAACCAACTATGCACTGACACCAAATATAAATGATTAATCAAACAAGGTAAATTGTGATAATTTTCATTTATTTACAATCATTTATTAGTGCTTAATGTCACTGTACAAGATATAAAATCGTCCTAGTGTATGCCTCTCTCTTGCTATCACAAATCGCTATTTATCAAAAGCAGGTAAAAACTGATAAAATAAATACGAGTCTATGTATCGGAATTTAGAAGTACTTATTTGGCTACATAGGCCTTTTGTAGCACATATATTTCAATAATAATAATTTCTCCTCCCTTTCCTTTTTCACTCTCTTTCAATAAAGTCCACTTGCATGTCCAGGATAAACAATTTGCTCATATTAAATCGTATGTATAAATAAATAATACCCAGTTTTTTGCTGTGATATTTATTTATCTATATGCCTTGCCCTCTAGAACCTGAGCTTTTTTTTTCAGCACTCCATTTCTAGCAGAGAAAACTTGTTAATGAATAACCATGTCATTAAGAAAAGAATGAGAGGACAGGCACTTTTCTTTTTCTCACCATCCCCCACATTAGCTTTTTATCTCTAATTATTTTTTTTGTCATTTTATGGTTGATATTATACATTTTGGTTGCCACGTTTTTTTTGAACACTAAAATTTGTTTGTGTAATGTTTAATTATCGCGTGTATTGGTGTTACTTTAGGTAAAAGGCAACACAAAGAACAACTGAATGGGCGCATTATGTGTACAGTAAAATAATAACACCGGTCTATTTCCTATTCTTTTGGTTTCTTATATCTGAGTTTATCATACAGATATGTTTTTGGATTGAGCTGTGGTGTAAGACGGGAAGTTGTAAAAAGGAAAGTGCGACAATCAAGGCGTACCTATCGGAAGCAAGGAGCACGAGCCACTAATTGCTCAGTCTCTCAGTCTCTCTGTCCCTCTTGATGTCCTTTTCAAGTTATGTTCTCACTTTACAATAAATCAGATCTGTTTCCTTGGAGAGGCTTACTTATTGAGTAAAAATGATATACTGTGCGTCCAAAGCTATTTTTAAAATATTTAATATAACTTTGTTCTGCTTTTTCTATTTTTTATCTTTTCTTTTCTTTTTTTTTCTACAAAAAAAAGTGATTATATTACTTCAGTCTTGACAGCCAGTGAATGGGGATAAAGGACCCGCAGTCTGGATGAAATTAGCCGGTAACTGCTATTAATAAATAAAAATAGAATATAAATTAGAACTGCCTATATGCTCATCTAGTATATTTTACGTTTATCCATGTAATCATGCCTCACAAAAAGTTATCTTATTGTTATAGGATAAATATGAAGGGAACAATACTAGTTGTATTTAATATATATTTTTATATATAAGCTTTTATTTTAGTGTCCAATTGTAAAGTAGTTGGCCGTTTTTATCATAAAAAGAACAGAGTACACCTCGGAAAACCAAGGAAGTAGCAAAACCGACGTGATAGGCTAGGTTTTCTTTTATAATAGCTCACACATATATACATATGGGGGTGTGCGTCCTCCCCCAATGTAATACAAAAAATGTGGAGATTGATCTTGTACAACATTACAAAAAAAAGGCGCGCGTCATAATCAAGCAATATATGAAAGAGTGAGTTAGCCTACCCGATAGTGTGGACTTAAACTCATTTCAAAGTGCATTAGACCATTTTTTTATTTTAAATAAAAATAAATGCAAAGAGATACCATTTTTCTTTCTTTTTGATTAGTGAAATTCTGCAGTATATATGTATAAACCTAATATTTGCTTTGAAGATCTTTTTTTTTTGTGCCTTGTGACAAGTTCAAGCTACAGAAGCACTTTCTATCCCTGATTTTTATTATTATTCTTTTTCCTTTTTGCTGTCACTTTGTCTTCTTCTTTTTTTTTTTTTAGCCAGATCCCGACATTTATCCTTCAAATGGCAAAAATTCTTTTGCCGCCAAGCAAGACTGAGAGAAGCTTTTTTTTTTGTGCTTCCCCAAGCATATTCAAGTCCGATCCTGTTGTTGAAATACGATAGACCTCCTCTTTCTCTTTTGCTTTGACGGATGTATTAACGGTTTTTAAGACTCCCCTTTCGTCACTTTACAACACCTTTTATCATTCTATCTCCTATATAGTTGCTATCTTGAACTGATCTATTCCACAGCCAAAAGAAAAGGACTCGCTATTTGTTTATTTTTGCCACTTTGTTTAAATAAAAAGGTACAGTGAATAATAAACAAAGTAGTTTAAAGTTTATGGCTTCGTTCTCATAGT
>VCJK01001344.1:8823-18863 GCA_024139485.1 Backusella psychrophila | reverse complement strand
GCTTTTGTGGTAAAAAAAAAAAAAAAAACAGTGTTTGGGAATTTATCCGTTTAGCTGTAATTGTGCATTACAGTCGGTTACTATGGACTATATCATGCGGGGGAAAAGATGTTTCGCTTTATTTTATCAAATATATTAAAGATACAAAAATTATAGATTCGAAACATATTCTTTAGCAGTAGTGTTTCCTTGCTCGGCCGCTTTCAAAAGGTAAATAAGCGCAATGAAAAGCGATTTTCCCTTCCTTTCAAAGTCTTGGTAATATTCAAGACCAATGCTTGTATTTTTAAGAGCATCAAATTGATTTGACGATGCCTTAAATAATCTTGTTGCCTTTGCTTGATCCTTGTTTGTTCCAACACCAAAATAATACATATCCCCCAGGCGTAGTTGAGCATCTCCATTGCCTTGCTCGGCTGCTCTCGAGAGATAGATAAAAGCAATAGAATAATCTTTTCCGTATCCGTCTTTGCCAAAATAGTATCGATTGCCAACAGAGGTGTTGATTTCATTAGGGAATATATCGGCCGATGCTTTGAATTGTTGAATTGCCTTTTCCTGGTTTTTCACAATGTGTTTACCGTAGTAAAGTTCTTCTGCAAGATACCTATGGGAATTGTACTTGTTTTTATAAGGGAGCTTGCTTAAAAATTGAAGGGCTATTGTGTAGTTCTTTTTCATTTTTCCTCTGTCGCTGCAGTATTGAAGACTGGTATTCATATTTTCGATAATTCCTTGTTGACTGGCCACCCAATCATATAATTCCATTGCTTTTGTTTTATTTTCCTTGATTCCTTGACCATAGTAGTACATGTCTCCAAGATATCGATTCGCTTCAATGTTTCCCTGATGGGCTGCCTCATTGAAATAGATAAACGCAACTGCGTTATTTTCTTCCATGTCATCGTTATGCCCGTAATATTTGAGCCCCACAGACAAATTCACTCTATGGCTTTGCAGATTTGCGCATTCTTTGTAGAGTTCAATTGCCTTTGTTCGATCCATATAATCTCCTTTGCTAAAGTATAACGTATCTGCCAATTCGTTTTGGTATTTTATTTTTTGTTGTCTAGTGGCCATGTCGAAAAAAATGTGAGCCACTAAAATGTCCTCATCGGTACCATCATTACCAATATAGTATTGAGTGCCTATGCGGTAGTTTGTAATAATGCTTTGTTGATATGCTGCATTTTTATAATATTCTCTGGCTTGTTTTACATCTCGTGTATCATTGTCTTTATCGTTGTTTATCAAGTCTCCCAGTTGTCGTAAATCAGCTGTACTTTCTTGAAGAGCAACCCTCTTGAAAAAGACGGACGCAACCTCTCGATTTTTTATTACTCCATCACCGCCTCTATAGTATTGAAGACCCGTCTTGATATTTTCTCGGCTACCTTGTATCGAATAAAAATGCCTGTACATTGTCATAGCTGATGACCGGTTTTGTTTAATGCCTTGACCAAAATAATACATGTCTCCCAGGTATAATAGGGCCTTTGTACTTCCTTGAGAAACCGCCGTTCTTGCATATTTAAATGCAATAGAATAACTCTTTTTAGTATCATCATCACCATGGTAGTATTGGAGACATATCGATAAGTTTTTAACACAATCACAATGATCAGAATACACCTCATGTAAGTCAAGCGCTTTTTCTCTGTTTTTTTGGGCCCCCTTTCCATAATAGTACATATCCCCTAAGCGTCTTTTGATTAGATAATTTCCTCCGGTTGAAGCTGCCTCCAAGAATATAATCGCAATAGAGTCATTTCGTTGAAAAGGATAAGTGTCGGATAGATATTCTAGACCTGTAATTGTGTTTTCGGTGTGGTTCTGTCTAGCCGAAAGCATTCCATAGTAATCCAGCGCTTTCTCTTTGTCTATTTCTGTGCCAATTCCATAGCAATACATCTCCCCAAGATACTTTAGTACATCGTTATTCCCTTGAAGTCTTGAGTGATCAAAGTAAACAAGCGCAATATCGTAGTTTTTTCTGACAGTGTCATTCCCTGTGTAGTATCGAATTCCTGTCAAAAAGTTTTCCCAGTGAGGTGTATCAATAGCATAGGACCTATACATTTCTATCGCTTTTTTCTGATCTTTCTCTACCCCATTTCCGTAATAGTACATGTCTGTCAAGTACAGCTGGGCTCTTCCAATATCGTGAGATGCCGCAATCTCAAAATAAACGAACGCGATAGAATTGCTTTTTCTTCTCGTTTTATCCGCGGATATTTCACAGTGTATTGGTTCATAGTATTTATAGCCAGTTTGATAGTTCTCTTGTGCATTCTGATGACCTGCCCAATCTCTATGGAATTTCAGAGCATTTTCATTGTTGCTTTCTACACCCTCCCCATAGTACCACATGTCTCCGAGGTATTTACCGGCTTTTGAACAGCCTTTTTCAAAGGCTTTGATGAAGTATTTAAACACTGTGCCATATTTTGTGTCTGTGATATGAAGAGTGTCACAGTCAGCTGGACATATCTGATCATAATACCCTACAGCGATTTCGTACAGCAAGTCCTTGTCCAGTATATTCATGACAGCATCAAACATTTCGAGCTTTTTATTCTGTGTCAGCATTTCTGATCCATGTAAATGTCGGTTCGTAATAGTTATATATCGTAGAGCATCCTTGTTGTTGTAGCCTTCTAATGCTATATGAAAATAATCCCATGCCCTTTCGTAGTCGGCTTTGACCAGCGTACCGTCCAGGTAAATACATCCCAATCGAAAGTACATGTGTCCATAAGAATCTGGGTCCTCCTCGTCACGTTTACCTTCATGATGGCTTGCAAAATATTGTAAAATATGAAACTCCCTACGATAAAAAGGCATTTCATCGAGTTTGTCATTTTGTAAATCGTATAGTCGTGCTACAGCATCGTCATTTCCTTGAACGTAAGCTTTTTTGTACCATCTTATTGCCTCCAAGAAATCAGATTGAACAAACTCCCCATCTTCATATAATCTTCCCATCATGTACTGTCCATTAAGGTCGTTGTTGTTGGCCGCTTTACGGTAGTATTCAAGTGCCTTTTGCGTATCTACTGTTACTCCATTACCATGATGATTTATCAGACCCAATTCGAAACAAGCACTGCTACTCCCATTATTCATAGCGCTCTCAAACATCCGTATAGCATCTGACCAGTTTTGGGGGGTGCCCAGACCTTTCTTGTAAAGCAGACCTAGACGATAAGCTGACTCTTTATGGCCCCCATCGACAGCCATTAAGTACCATTTGATTGCCTTTTCATATTTGGGAGTTTCTATTATTTTTTCGTAGATGTACCCGACTTTGTATTGTAGTTCAGTGCGCCCATCTGTAGCTACAAACTCATACATAGCAAGTAAATATTCAAAATCCTCGGAAGAGGATGATCGTAATTCTTCAACTGCATCACCACCGGTGGCATCGTTTGAGTCGGATGTAATGTTTAATATTGCGTAGGCTCGTTTATGACCTCGATCAGATGCATCCGTATATAGCTGATATGCCTTTAATAAATCTGGCGAGATACCGATGCCATAATGGTAGATTTTCGCCATTTCAAATATGGATTCTGTATGCTGGTTTACCATTGCAAGTTCATATAGGTTAATTGCCTTGGAAGAGTTGTGATAGAAGCCTTCTTCTCCATAGATTTTCGCCAGTTTGTAGTATGTTTCAGTTATCTTTCCTCTGACTGCCATTTTGTACCATTTAACAGCATTTTCTTTGTCACCAAGCGACAAAAAATAATCACCCAATTTGTCTTGCACGACCAAGTTTCCACTTTCAGCCACCTCTTCAAGCATCTCCAATACAGATAAATAGATACATCTGCTGTAATCATTTTCGCTAAAACCAAAGAGAGGAGCTAAAAGTAGCCGGGATTCCTGGTGTCCCATATTAGCAGCATTAAAGAATAGATAAAAAGCTTTTGGCATATCGCGTATCGAATCGCTTCCTTCCAGGTATAGATAGGCCAAGGAATACATGGAATCTGGATTTCTAAAATTTGTTCCCGCGATATAGTATCTTTGGGCAGTCCACAGATCCTGAGTTGTGCCTTTTCCGTTTTCGTAAAATTTCCCCAGCCTATAGATAGCCCTTGCATCGTTCTTTTGTTCGGCTTTCAAGTACCATTCAAGTGCCAAAGCAAAGTTGATGTTGACAGCCTGATCGCCATTATAATTTCCAAGTCCATTTTCGTACGCGTATCCAATGTTATATTCTAAATCATCCAACTTGTATTCAACAGCTCTTTGAAACATTGTCAACACATTGGAATAATCAGGTATTGATTCGGAACAGGTGATTGGTGTATCAAATAAACATGTCGCTTCGTAATAATTGCATTTTGCTGCGTCGCGTATGAATTTATAAGCTTTTATATAATCCTGTTCCACATGAACTCCATCAAGGTACAGACAACCAAGTTTGTATTTTAGCCTAGCATCACCAAGATCTGCAGCTAAAGTGTAATATTCTATGGATTTGACAACATCTCTTTCAACATATTCTCCCTCTTCGTACATTCTGCCAATCAATATCTGAGCAGATAGATTTCCATGGTTTGCCGCATATTTATACATAGAAAACGCTCTTTTTTTATCTGGGTAAATGCATATCTCGTCGTCGGACATGATGCCTGTCCAATATATTTTTCCAAGATGATACAAGGCTCGGGTGTTCTTTTGAGAAGCAGACTTTATGAACCATTCAAACGCCTCGCTTATATCTTTACGTAACCCAATGCCTTATTTTAAAAAAAATAAATAAAAATTCTAAGTTAATTTATTACTAAACAAGATTCCCCTCCCTCTATAGTAATTCCAGTAGAAAAAAAAAACACTCACCCAAGAGCCTTAATACACCTAAGAGATATTGTGCATCACTGTTATCTTGATCAGCAGACCATGTAAACCATCTACTTGCCTCCAGTGGATCCTTACGCATTCCATGACCATGAAGATACAGTAGTCCCAGTTCATACTGTGCCACAGCATTCTTTTTCTTTGTAGCGATGGAGTACCAGATACTTGCCTTGATATAATCTTGTTTTACAACACCATCCTGACCATATTTATACATCTTTCCTAGGATAAGTTGAGCCTCGATAAGATCAGATCTTGCTGCATTTTTTATCCACTTGAACCCTATATCTTTGTCCTGAGTGAGATCGGTTCCTGACATGTACTTGAACCCAATTTTCAACATTGCATTTCCGTCACCGATGAGAGCATGTTTTGCTAGCTGTTTCAACTGGCTAGTAGATTCATCCACGTTTCCAACATCAAGCTGTAGTCTTGAACACAACCTGGCTTTGACTAGGGGATCGATACCATAAAGCTCCTCCTCTAAACTAGGATAAACGTCATCCATGTCCATTGTTTGAGCCAGTAAATAAAGACAGTTTTTAGAGGCTTGGTTTCCTTGCTCCGCTGCCGTTATATACCATTTGATTGATTCCTTATGATCCAAGTTGTCAATGACACCCTTTCGATACATTCTAGCAATGTTTAATGAAGCGTCTTTATTGTTGTTTTCGGCGGCTTGAGTATACCAATGTAATGCCTTTAGTAGGTCCAAATCGACCCCTAACCCTTTTTCGTAAAAATAACCAAGACAATTCTGAGCCTCGCTGTGTCCACTTTCAGCAGCTAGTGTATACCACTTGAAGGCACGGTTGTAATTAAATTTAATTTTGGTCGCAGATTGATAAAGAAGTCCAAGATTATACTGAGCACTTGGGTGCCCTTGTGTTGCAGCACTGGTGTAACAGTCCATCGCCCGTTTAGAAATTTTTCTGACACCGTATCCATGTTGATAATGAAATCCAATTTCGTGATGGGTGCTTTTATCCTTTGTTTTAGACTCTTTAAGCGCGTTAAATCTATTATAAAAGTACTCGATCGTGTTGCCCAATATTGTTGCTGAGTGAATGAGTCGATACTCGTTCAGCTCCCTGACATTGTTTTCCTTTTTAAACTCCTTTTCATTCATGCCTTCCTCCTCCGAATTGAGTTCACCTCTAGAATGGAGCCTGCGGTCTTCTTCGTAGAGGTGATGGATTCTAGCCAACGCCTTTGGGTAGTCCTGAAGTGCAGATTTTCTGTACCACTCATGAGCAAAAAAAATACTCTGTTCAACGCCATGACCGAGAGCATACATATCACCTAGGCTGAATTGAGCTTCCCGATTTCCCTGCTCTGCAGAAATGCTAAGCCGCTGAAATGCCTCGTAGCAGTTGTTTTCGATATGAGTAGCATAGTAATAAGCTTTTCCAAGCTCGAGTTGGGTAAAAGGATCTCCATTCTCTTCGTCAGCGACAATGTTGAGATCAGGGTTTAGATTCGTCACTATTGATTTATTTGCAATTAGCAACTATTGCAGGTTATGGCTTAAATAGTTATATTTTTACCGTTCATAAGGCAAAGAAGTGACCTGTATTGTTTTGAAAAACAAAAAGGAGAAACAAAAAGAGGAGGAAATGACACCCGTCTTTCAAAAGAAAAAGTTAGATCCATGTTGTGAAACATTAAGGGGAGGATTAGTTCACAGAAAACAAAAATAGATTGAAGGTTGTGTTTAATAAAGAAAAACTGTAATATTATAGTAAAGTATACATCGGTATCTCTCTTGATGGACGCGTATTGATTTAGTACAACTTATTGTATCGAATGGTTGACTTGGCAAATAAATGCGCGAAATGATTTTACTTATCCAGTCTATAGTATGGTAAAATGGATGTAAAATCCACTAAATCAATCACTCTTCATTGGTCAAAGAATAGTTCTTCTTTGTCCAAAAAGCACTCATTTCATGACAAATCGGTCAGGTACCTCTAAAGAATATTATAGCTTTATATTAGGCATTGATACGCCAAGGAAATTTGTCAAAAGTAAACAATATATCAATTAACATAATAGTACTTATAAGTTCGAGCTTAATATTACATGTGATGTTGTTGCATGAATTAAATTATAAGAAACCCAAAAAAACATTTTTTTTTTTTGTCCACTCCTTTCTCTTCAATTTATTTGTGTCTTTATAAAATGTTGCCAATTCTCTGTCTGCAATGGGGTTCTTCAAAGCTAGGTTGCTGCTATTATAATGAAAGCGAGCTATTCGCCATGCAAGATATTTGGGAGTACAATACATTTGGTTATGTGCGAACTCGTAAGTTACTTTTGACTTATATTCGAGATACTCTTTCTAATACTTGTTGTCAAAGTCATTGCACAAATAGAACCCCAAATTGTTATTATACCTGACTCAAGTGACGACTTGTTATATCAAGCTATTGCTGATTATAGTAAGGATTGTATTAAATCATAAAGATATAAAAAGATGACTTATAGGTAGTATTAGATACCAATATTGATATAAAAAAAATTAAAGCAAATGAGTTCATATTTTGCAAAGGGAAAATCGAACTTTTAAACTGGTTTATGCAACATCAAATGAATAACGAACACCAACAAGTGGATGACAACATGTATAAAAATATTCTCTTGACAAACGTAGATCAGGATGAGAAAATGCATGCCTTATTAAAACTAGAAGGCGTATTTAGATTAGAAGAAAACAAAAGAACAGTAAAGTGACTATCCATCAGCTTTGCAACTTTATATTGATCCATTACATAGGTGGGATGCTTAGGTGTTCTTTTGAAATTTATCAGTGATGTAGAAGATGATGATGAAAGTGAAATTGACATTCCGACTCTTTTTTCAACATTTTCATGGTAGATACATATATACAAACAGCTATATATATTACTTATATGATCTCTTATAGTGATTTGTATATGCAGATAGATTCGGATACATTGAGGTATATATATATATATATATATAGCTGTTATACCCCCAATGTAAACAACATTAATGGTTGCTAATTTATACAGATCACTTTGCATATTTGAGTCTGAAACCCATCCAAGCATGCACCAAAAGAGAGGAAAAGAAAGCTTATCTCTGTTTGGTGAGAAATCATAAAAAAATCATAGTTTTTCATAACACCAACTAAACTATATAATTTAAGGGCTTCTCGATAAGACAAGCAGTGTTCCAGGAAAACAGCTATTAAAAGAATGGGTATCCAGACCCAAGATAGATATACAACTACTCAAACAGAGACATGAAGCCATACGCTATTTTATAAGCAGAAAGGATGTTATGGATAGGCTACGATCTGACATGCGATACATTAAGAATATAAGAGGCATACTATCAAAAATACAAGAGAATAAGGCAAACTCTCACAACTGGAAATCAATAATGGAGGTAACTGAGAGTGTAAAAAGGGGAGAAAAGATCTTTAGCCAACATGTATTGTAATATATAGTTTGGACAACGTACTATTGGCATCTGTACCACATTGAATCATTTGAGTATAGAGATTTCTATTATCCAGAGTTCCCAAGAACGCATTCCTATTTCAATCATGAGAGATATTTCCAATGAAATTCAGGAAAAGGTTTGGTGCATTCTTTAAATCATCTTTCACAGGTCTTTCATCATTGCTTTATAGATTTCGTTTGAAATGAGTGAGAGCGAAGGCCGAGTTGTTGTCCAAACCAATATAAGCCATGTATTTATCATCCATTTTCGTATATATCAAATGAATGAATTGTTTTCAAATAGGAGCTTGACTTGTTGCGAGAAAAATATAAAAAATTGGACAACTACCTGGTAATACAAAGGAAATTTTATTGCCTCTCTCAAATCTGACGTATGTTGTAGTTAAAAGTGGCGCATAAAATCAGCAAGGAGCTTCCAATCAAATATGGGGCAACTCTGAACGTTGTATATTTCCCTCAATTAGGTTACTTGGTGACACTCCCAAGATCCAATTCTGAAAATACAGAGATAGAAGGATTTGAGTTACAGGTAAAAGTAGTATTTTATTGTTAAAAAAAAAAAGGTGGAATCTATTCTTACCATTCCTATCTCTTGGTAGTTTGTGACACAAGAAAACTTTTACTACAAGAACAGTAAAACTACAGGTATAAGTCACGATAAGAGGGGGTTTTCATTTTCGTTATAGTATTAAAGTAGAAATGAAATGAAAATAAATAAATAGAATTGGACAGTACTATCGGTGATATATATGGAATGATTATTGGTTAGTGGGAAACTGAATGGTATATATGTATAGTATGTACTAAAGCAACAGTAGACAAAGAGATTGAAATCATTCAAGATTTATCAAGCCACATTTTAAATTACGAAAGCCAAATACGAGAATGCGTCAGAGCAGTGTCCGAAATAGATTGGTAGGGAAAAAAAAGGATTCTCCAAACGATTTATTTTTCAGCAATATAAACTGGGTAGATATTATTTAGTATCCTATCTCTTTCGATGGTAGCTTTATCGTTTAATTATGTGGAGCCCACTTTAACAGAAGGAGAAAATAAAATCATCATTAAAAATGGAAGGTATGAAGGCAAAAAAAATATTTGTAAAAATTCAGGTGGCTAACGTAGAATAACATTTAGACATCCCTTACAAGAGTTATGTATGGATATATTTATCCCTAATGATACTCTAGTTAATGGGGACACTCAAGATGATGACTCTGAAAACGGTGAAGCAAAAATTCAAATATTAAGTGGCGCCAACTTTTCTGGGAAAAGTATTTATTTGAAACAAGTACAGTTGATATACTAGGTCAAAAAATCTTGAATACTTTTTCTTCTTACACTCACGCTAGGTTGGACTGATTGTATACATGGCACATATTGGAAGGTATTTGAATGTCATTTTACAACCAAATTACTTGGATTCACTTTCTTTACTATAGCTTTGTACCTGCTGACACTGCAACTATTGGAATTACAGATAAAATATTAACGAGAATTCAAACTTCAGAAACAGTATCTAAAGTAATGTCTATCATGTCAGTAAATATGCCCTGAATATAACTGTTTTAAAATATAAAATAGCCTCAAAGTGCTTTTGCATTCGACGTACAACAGTTAAATCGAGCAATTCTTGGAGCTACCTGCAATAGCTTGGTCATCATTGATGAATTTGGAAAG